>FN649726.1:3143634-3181523 GCA_000310025.1 Ectocarpus siliculosus | reverse complement strand
GCCCTGGGGGAATCCCCCCAAACCTGGCCCCCGCGGTCCCCCGGGGCCGGTTCGCTTGTTTGGGAAAAGATTTGGGGGGGGGCACCCGGGGGGGGGGGGGGCTTCGGGGGGGGGTTGCTTTTGTTGGGGGTTCCGGGGGGAGGGTTCCCCCCGGTGGACCCCCCCGGGGTTTTTGGGCGGCGGGGGGGTCGGCTTTCGCCCCGGAGCCCCGCCCTCCCCCGGGGAGGCCGGTGGCCCCTTCGGGAGGACCGGGGGGAAGGAAAGGGGGGGGGGGCAGGGGTCCCCGGGGGGGGGGGGGGGGGGGGGCAGGGGACTCGCGCATCTCACGCGGAATGGAGCGGAGGTTAACGCGTTGTCCTGGTTCAAGTTGGTAGGAGTGATCGATCATGTGGGAGGCACAATCTGGCCGCGGTCATCGACGATTATGTCGGACAGAGAGAGGCCGGGGTGTGGTGATGGGGTCGAATCGGTTCGGCGATGTAGTGTGTGTGCGCTGGTCTCCGCTTGCTTCTGTGCAGCAGTAGTGCAGCTGATTGCGGGGTACGCTCCTCATCGTACCTACGCCATCGGCTGTGGCTCAAAGAGACAGGAACGTGTGTCTTTCAATTTCTTCCTTCGGCGATGAAGGTCTGACCTTGGCTCCCTTTCTTTATCTCCCCCCCCCCCGCCTTAAGATTTCCGAGGCTCTGCAGCAGCTAGCCCAAGCGGTGCGTTTCTTGGACGTTCGGGATACCCCGCCCGCACCGCCACCGGGGTCTCCCGCGGCAGCAGCAGCCCGAGGGATGTCTCCGGCGGGACCGGTCGCGGCGGACGGAGGAGCAGGCGGGGCTGGCCCGGGAGGGGCGGGGGCTGGAGGCGCCGGCGGCGGCGCCCAGTCTCAGCACATCTCGACGGAGCTCGTCCGCACGCTGTGGCCGATGCTGGAGGCCGTTCCCGGGCGGATGGGCGGCAGCCCGGAGGTGATGCGGCAGCTCTTCCTACTGGTGGGGAAGCTCCTGACCTCGCTGAGGATGGTCCTCGCCCGGCAGGTGCACATCCCGACCCTCCTGAAGATGATCATGGACTCGTACGACGAACACCAGTACCCGTGCTGCCTGGACATCATGACGACGGCCGTGGAGGTGTACGGGTCCGCGGACGAGGCGGTGGAGCACTTCCGCGCCCTCCTGGGCAGGGCGTCGACGCGGACCTTCACGGTTGTGCAGGTATGTGTCTTTATTTATTTGCAACATCGACCGCGTAACCGCCTAACCGCCTGACCGCCGAAAATATGTCAGTCTTGTAGCGGAATAAAAAACATCCACACCTTCTAATCAAAAGGTAAGGGTTCTACGGACGAGGGTGACGCAGGAGTTGGACGACAGTGTGTGCGTGCGTGTGTGTGTTTTTTTATTGTTAGCGTCGACCGCGCTAACCGGCTGACCAATGAAACGGCGTACGTCAGTCTCAGTGTGCATGTTTGTGTCTTCATCGATCGCGTCGACCGCACCACCCGGCCGACCAACAACAATACCCCAGTCTCACAGAATTGGAAAAACACGAACACGCTTTTGTAGTTATCGTGCGTGTCGTCCCATCTACTTCACTCTGGGCGTCAGTTGACGTCTTTCGTTTTGCTGTGCGCATCAGTCGGGGTCGTATAGGAGGAGAGGACACAGGGATATGTGTTGTTGTACGTGCAGGTGTGCGTGCGTGCGTGCTTCATGAGCTATCGCGAGTTTCTTGTCTTGCCTTTTTGTTTTGGCGAACCAGCTTTTGTTTGTTTTCGATCCGTCTTTTCCTCCATCACCCTCAACTTGCGCCCCCCCCCCCCCCCCCCATCGCGCGCCTCGGCTTAAAAACAAAATGAAAAAGGGGGCCCCAAAACCCGAAAAATCCCCCAACTGGGGGGCTCGTACTTCCAGCTGCTGTTCCCCTTCCTGCTCTTCTGCCCGGGGGGGCTGCTCCCTTCCCCCGAGCTCGACACTGCCCTCAAGGTCCCCGTGGCCTGCGTCCGCGCCCCGGATCTGGAGCGAGAGTCGGCGAGAGCAGTGCTGGTGTTCCTGGGCCAGCTTGCCGGGCGCTGCGGCGGGCAGCTTGACCGGTACAAGGGGGAGGTGGAGGCGGCGCTGGCCCCGCACGGGGAGGCTCTAACGCGGCTCATGTTCGCGGCGCTTGCGGTGAGCGAGCGGGGGGGAGGTTGCGCGTGGGTGGGGGTGGGCAAAGGGGGAAGGTAGGCGAGGGGTAAACAGAAGAAGGGAGTGAAAAGCACACGAGCACGCTGCTGCTTGCGCTTGGGTCCTCTGGGCGTCGAAACGTCGAAAAAAAATGTTTTTCCCTCATATTTTTCGTCGTTATGTGTACCGGTGCCGTCATCGTCGTCTCCACGTGCCGCTTGCAGGGTGCCTCGCCCTCCCTGCTGTGGCCCAACCTCATCGACGCTTTGTACGCCTTGCTGAGGGCCTTCTCGGAGCCTCAGCACCAGGGGGTGTCGCAGCAGTGGGTGTTCGGGGCGCTTCGGGACGACCAAGTTTGCGCCGCTCTCAGCGAGGAGGTGCGTCCTCACCCATGAGCCGTAGTCCTTGAGCTTTGGGTTTGCGTACACTTTGCGCGAGGCGGAGAGAGCGGGAAGGCGCCAGGAGGAAAGAAAGAGCGGACGAAACCGTGTGGAAGTTGTAACGAAAAAGCGGCATGCAGGGGCGGGGGACGTGCTCACTAGAGGCTGGTCATGTTACCAATAGACCCGCACATCCCTCTCGAGACGGCCCGCCGTTTCGACTCTCCTGCTTCGATAGCGCACCTACATTGGCGGGCGCTCTTGCCTATTTTGCCGACGGTGACATTACGAATGTGATGTTTTTGCTTTCCGAGTCCACCCGCGGGAGTGGTCCGTCCGCCTTCGAGGAGGTGGTACGTGGCACGGATGGAGAGGGCGAGGCAGCGCGTTGGAATCTGTGGTTGGTTGTATCTCGCGGAGTTGCTATACGCCCGCCCCTTGTCTGAAGTCTCGCTCGTTACAACTCTGCGATCTCCTACCCCAGCCCCCTCCAGAATGACGATGATGGACGGCGCTTGCACTACAATATAGACCCTCTACGTGGCGGCCAACGCGGCAAGCCGGTCCGTTCCGAACGTCGCTCGCTCGTCTTTTTCGTTGGGGTCGTCTTCGTCGGTTTACTACTGCCTTTTGTTTTCTTTTTTTTTCCCTGCTTGCAGGAGCGGCAGCACGTGCTGGACGCCGTGTTCCGACTTCTCAACGACAGCAGGTCGCGGTTCAAGGCGCTCATGCTCGACCTGGCCAAGATCTGCCACAACGAAATGACCAAGGACGGGCTTCTCGCCTACTTCTTGTGACGCACGAGCAACCACAAGCCCCCCCCCCTCTATCTATATATGCCGTCTACATAGACATATTTTTTTTCTCCGGTGTGGGTTTATGCGTATCTCTTTATTTTTTTCATCTCTTTCGGTATCGACAAACTTCAATAAAGTACCCCCCCCCCTTTCAGCATCCCTCGACCCCTGGTTTATGAAACATCGACATGCTCTAGGCCAGTGGTTTCGCGCCGCGGCCCCAGGGAGATAGATAATAGTTAACATACCCCCCGCCGCCGAGTTAGCGACCACGTGCATCGTCTCCCAAGACCGTGATTCAAACGTCGATCGAGTGTGAGAGAGAGACAAATCTCGTCGTTTTTCTCAGTTTGGAAGGAGTGTCAGGTGGCTTTTTCGGAGGCGAGTTGGTGGACGTGGGGGCCCCATGTGTGTGAGACAAGATGGCGGCAGGTGTACCCCCGGGGTTTGGTTTGGTATTTCGAGGGTCTAGGCGTTGTTGTCGCGCGTGCATGGGAGAGACGGAGGCGGCTGCCAAGATAGGTCGACCGCCGCTAGGTGTGTTTTCATGGATGACAGGTTTAGTCTCGCAGGTCTGCGTGTGTGTGTATGCGCGCGCGCCTGTTACAGGGTTCTCTATACAGCTTCTTGTCCGCTCGCTTTCTCTCCTTCCCTGCCTACGGAAAGAGCAGGAAAAGCTCAGGTGGCCAGAGTTTGCATGGCTTGCGCCGTTCGCTCTTGTGTACCTGTGTTGGTTCGGTTCGTGATTTGAGTTTTATTTACGTATGGTAGTAGCCCTCCTGGTCTAGCTATCGGGTTGACTTACGCCCGCTGCTTTGTCTACGCTTTTGTCGTGAAATGTGCAGCAATGGTAACAGCAGAACAGTTTTGCGATTTTTGGTTCTTGTTCGTGCATGTGTGTTGTGGCTGTTGTTGTTGTTGTTGTTGTGCCGTCCGATTCCGGTAGTTTTTGGCGTCTTTGGTGAGGTTGTTTGTGTTCGCTTTCGCACTGGTTTTTGCGTGTGTTTCATATACCTGTACCTGGCTAGATTAATCCTGCGTGCTGCTGCTGCTGCTGCTGTAGTTTTCACAGCCAGTACAGCTTGATTGCTCGGGCGAGACTAATAGATTGAGATGTGTGTAGTGTTGTCTGCAAGCTTGGGCGCGGCAAGTCGATTAGCGAGCTAGCTCTTTGTTTTTTTTACATTTGTGTATTCTGCAGAGGAGAACACGTGTCGTTGAGAGAGCAGGGGTGAACGCCAGAACCACGCTCCAACAAATGACCCTTGCTTGCTCGCTCTCACTCTCTCGTCTTTGTTGGGTTTTTTTTTGCATGTTGTCACGCGAAATGTGTTTGTACCTCTAGTGTACGTTGGTGTGTCTAGTGCGTTTGGTTCTTTGAGATCGCCCGTCACATCGTTTCTTTCATCTCCTCTCTGCTCCGGCATTAAGTTGTACGATGGCTGAGAAGAAGGTGGTTGGATTGGTGGGGAGGGGCGAGCAAAGCCATGCAAGTTCAAAGAGAGCAGTCTTGTATTTTTAGCTAATAGAAAGGCGCGAGCGAGGGATTGGAATGGAGACCCGGCGAGGACCCATGTGTGATGCGACCATCTTTTTTTTGTTTTGTAAGTTTCCATGATGGTCGTCCTTTTTCTTCTGTTTGGTTATTTTGCAGCTGTGCATTCAGTAGAGAAACTTTTTGCTGACTGCATGCTGCTGCATATTTATGACTCATGACATGACATCAATCGATAGACGGGGCTTTTGCAGCAGAAAGTTGTTTTCATCTGTGTCTGCGCTGTTGGGCTGCATGGGTGTCACATTGTTTTTCGTCTGCCAACGTTTCCATGTTTGGGCGTGGTGGTTCGTTGCGTAGCTGCAGACGTTTCGCTTCAAGCTTCGTGTTCCTTCTGGCACCCGCTTCTCACCGATTTGGGGGCCATGGGCGCGCGCGTTGTGTCTTGTGAAAAACGCTCGGGCTCGGAGCGACATGCATGGACGGTCGGCGGTTGAACGATGTGCCGGCCCGTAGATAGATGTTGTGGCGGAGGCCTCTGTCCTGTGTACCAAGTTTTGCTTGCTGTCGAATCCGTTTCGTTTTTTTTTTATCCCTGTACCGTGGGTGTGTTGGCCCGTGGCTGATTCTATTATGAAGGGAGAAAAAAAAAAATTAACATGCTGTGCCGGTGACGACGTGCGTGCGTTGCGCATGTGTGGAGGAGGCAAACGGCAGCGAAGGCAAGGGTATTAGTTGTGGATGAAAAAACGCTTTTTTTTTTCCAGGACAAGGAGGGGCTGCCGGAATCGAAGGAGTGTGGCGCACTTTCCTAGGCTGGATGGTGGGGCGTCGTCTGATGTGACTTCTGGTGTTTTTCGCGGTGGTTCATTGTGCCATTAATATTCGTTAATGATATTAGTAATCAATCGTTCGTTGTCTGTCGTTGTAGGTGTGCTCGACGCGTTGTTGCATACTTTTGTGTCCGCCGTGGGGGTGAAGACAGGAACACGGCCTCGAGACGGGGGGATAGCGGTGCAGGCACGGGGTTCGATTCTCTCTTCTGCGGGTACGCTGTCCGACCATGTGCAGATGGATGGGAACCGGTATACACGCAAGGAAAGTGTGTGTGCATACGGACCAAGACAGTCCGTACGTACGTACGTACGTACGTGTGCACGCGCTGTGAAGAATGAAGCGTTCGTACGGCACATTTCTTTTGCCCTGACGATACCAGCTGGATGAGACAACTGGTGGTAGATTTGTGCGGCCGCAATGGGGTGGGGGACGGTATGTGGCTACAATAATCATAGATGATGCAAGATGAAGGCAAGTGTCTTCTTCCTTCAAGCTTGAAGGGTTTATGAATAATCTCACAAACGAACAAATGTTAAGCCTTGATTTATTAACGGGCTTATCCCTCCTATAGTACTGGAATCCCAAACGGGGACACTTTGGGGGACACAGCACTCAAATGCCTATTTAACCGCACTGTAGTCACCCTAGGCCCCGCTGTGTGCAACTCACGTGAGAACCCTTGGTCTATTATACTTGGCTGAGGTGGTACGCTGTGTGAAATGCTGTGTGATACCTCTCCTGGGCCTCTGACTTGCTGTGCACATCTCCAAACCTGCGCGCCCCTATTTAGATCGTAGCACTGTACATCGCCTGGTACTGGAAAAAATTGCCGACTTGGCCTCAGTTTGAAAAGTGTCCCACGTATGAAGCCAAGTAACCCTTTGTCTGGCAAGGAGCTCAGATTCTTACTGTAGCCCCCCGACCAATGGCTGATGACAAACATTTTTGCGACATTTTTTTTTGCGGAGGGACTGGATGAATGACTGGATACTACAGGAGGGTTAAAATATACAACAATCAATCACTGGGTACATTATTTATTGGTTATACATGAACAATCGGAGGGACACGGACGTGTACGTATTGACGTCTTTCAGTGAGTGGATAAGGTCCTGCTCGATACAGTGGTATTTTTCCTGAGGCCGAATTTCGTTGTCCCTCCATAACTTTTGACTGAAGTGGAGAACAAAAAAAAAAATAACATGTTATTAACGCCCGCGAAGAGGCGCAAAAGAGTAGCGAGTCGGAAAAAAAAAAAAAAAAGGGAAAATTATGCCTTTCGCCGGGGCTCGAACGTTAGTCCTGGGTCATTTTTGCACCATTTTTGTTTTTTTTTGCGTCGATTTTTTTTTTTTCATTTTCTTTTTTTTGGTTGCAAACATGCGTCACGTCGAGTAAAACACCCCCAAACACCGCACAAACGCAGGTACCCTTCACCTACTGTACTGTATCACCCTACAGCAACTTTTGGCAACGAGCAACCGCACAAAATACGTGTATTCACACAAAAAAAAAAAAAACAGGTAAAAAAGCTGAGAAAATGTGGCGAAAACAGGGGGAAAAAAGTCAGTGCTGGACAGCACAAGGAATACAAACGCATGCCTCTCTACTTCCTCCACGTGTTCGGCGTCGGGCGCCTGTGGGACTTGAATTTCTTGTAGATCTCCTTGCCCGTGGGTCCAAGTGCACGTGCCTTCAGGTACACGAGGGCATGCGTGTAAGCCTTCTTGCAGTAAGCCTGGACTACCGCAATGGCCTGTCTACAGTATCCTTCTCCGGTCTAAAGCTCAACGGCACGTTTTTGCGCAAGCATTCCATCGAATATGTGCAGTTCTGGCGCGTCCAGTCCTTCGCACGGCCCCAAACGAGCTCGATGGGGTTGCACTCGCAGTGGTACTTGGGGAGCATCACGCAGACTCCCCCGTGCCGCCGCATCAACAGCACCAGACTAGAGTCAACTTCCTTGAAGTCTCGCTGCTCTCCCAGAACATGCTCCATGCTCATGCTGAGGTCCTTCTTCTCGCCCGTCCCCCCCAACTTCGACATGCCCTTCTTCAGCAACCCCCTCTCGAACAAGATCTGCCGCATCCCCTTCAGCTTCCCGACATACTCCGACGGTCGGAGGTGCTCGGCGTAGAAGGGGGGGTCGTCCCCCCTTTGGAAAACCAAGTGCTGTGTCGTGCCAGCTTTGAGGAGTGGCGTATCTTCCAGAATCGTCACGGCATCCATCGCCGCAAGCTCTTCTCCCTTTCTCACTCCACCGAAACCCACGTTCATCCCGCTCACCCTTGGCGCGCCGACCTCTAGGCAGTCATGGCAGGACGACCAGTCGAACAGGCACACAGGCTTGTGGTTGGGGTAGAGGACGGCCACCACATCCAGGACGTCGTTCGTGTGGTCCAGCATTTTCAGACCGGTCCAGTAGCCCTCCTTGTTCTTGCCGTACTCGAAGAGATGGAAGGACCAATAGTTGCCGTCGTCGTCGACATGCAGCATGTCGATTGGCCGGTACTTCTCTGGTTTGATGTTCTCCCCTCGTCTAGCTGCAGCCGCCGACTCACGGCAACGTTTCTTCCGGTTGCTCTCGGCCTCAGCTACCTGGCTCGGCGACGCCGAAAAGAAGCCAACGTTGTGGATGATCGTTCCTGACACCATGATGCCCTGGCCGGGTGACTTCTTTATTACCACACGCTGGTCTTTCCTGAACCACGCCCACTTCTGGTCGTCGTTGGCTGCCGAAGAAAGAAGAAAACAGGGGCGGCCAAAAAAAAAAGAATCAGAGAGTGCAACAAAAACGTTCAGTACTCTGCTGTAATGTACAGTACTCCTACACAGTACTGCTGTATGTGCGAGACCACTGCACACAACCCAACCTTGTCGAAGTATTTTTGCAACTTTAACTTCACGTGGTGGACGACAATTTTTGCATTGCTCTACAATATTTTTATGTTTTGACTTGACTTCCCACTAACCTCGGAAGATGCTCTCGTCCTGGTAGAGAAGCAAGGCCTTCTTCCCGTCCGGGTACGTTTTCTTGCTCTGTACTTTAGCTTGCAGGTCAGGCGACAGGTCCGCCAACGCCGATTGTAGATCGTCGACACTCACCCAGACACCGTCACCTTCCTGCATGCGGTCGGCCTCCGGCACTTCGTTCACATCAATGCCCCAGGCCTCGGCTTCCTCGTTCGGCACCGGAATCCACACGTCCATGCGGTCGCGAGCGTCGAACAGTTGCGGCAGAAAGTCGTTGTTCCGGTACTTGAGGGTCTCCGGGTCGTCGTGGCCGTCGAAGTAGAGACCCTTTTTGGCACCGTGGTACTCGCATCCTAGCTTCTTCAGCCATGCCGTTGCTGTAGACAGGGAGATGAAACGCTTCCCGGGAACGGGGGGCTCGCCATCTTTCTCTGTTGGTTCTTCCCGCCGCACTCTCAAGCCGTCGAAAGGGTCGAAGTCCTCCGTCTCCAGCGCCTCCAGCTTGGGCATGATGGTCTTGTTGATCCACTTGCGGAAATCTTCTGCCGTCTTGTTGGCTTCACCGCTCAGTATGCCGCAGTTGTCCAGCATCCACTGCTTCACCAGCTTTTGGATGCCTTCGTCGAGCTCCAGGAGAAAGGTCCGCTGGAAGCGACCTTTTTCTGGCGGCTTGATTTTGCCGCGTGCTAGAAAACCATGCTCCCAGTCGTTTACGGTTCCAATGCTTCGTCTGCCCACTCGTGCGGCAGCTGCTAGCGCATCGGTGCGGTTGACCCCGTCTTGCTGGAGAAGGTACAGATGGAGCAACGTCATGGCCTGTTGAACCACGTGGGCCAGCTGGTAGTTGGACAGGGCAGCCCCCGGTGCGCTCGCCTCGTCCTGTGGAGAATGCCGGAGGGAGAGAGCGAGGGTGTGGGGACGGGGGGGTTAAACAACTGTTGTCGATGAAATGAACGTTACAGTATTGCTTTCGGATGTGCACTGCACAGCAGAGGCGCCCATGGTGCTGGGCGGACGCAGCAGCAACTTAACAGCAGTGTTTTACAGCAGTATACTTATTCGAGTGGTGACACTGTACACAGCAGTACAGTGGTTAAAGGAGAAAGTAGTTTGCGGCAGTACATTACTGCTGTACAGCAGTTCTTTACACACTCAAAAAAAACACTCACATCTTCCAGTGCCGCTTGCCGCACTGATGGCCTTCTGCGCATCCCTCAACACGGTATCAAAATACTCGATGCTGTCCGCGCGAAATTCATCCGCCGCCGCCTCAACCGCCCGTGCTCTGAGATCTGCCTCGCGAGCACGCTTGATCTTTTTTCTAGCCTGCGATGTGTTGTACGTGCCCTTGTTCATGTACCTCTTCATCGCCTCATCGGCCATCTCAGGCTCAGTTGCCTTCCACGCCCGCAACAATTCTGCCAGCGTCCCAGCTTGAAGTTCGAGTGCGCCTGGAAAGGCTTTGACGAGCTCCTCGCGCAGCATGGTAGCTCTTTCTCGCCGGGCCCTCTTTCCTAGGCTTCCTTTCTTCCTCCCGGCGCCCTCTCTGGCGCCGCCGCACCCTTCTCGCAACCTTTCGGCGCCTCCAACACCAGGTTCTTGAAGAGAACCAGGTGCGGGAGCTGCAAGTCTGACACCCGTTGTAACCCGGGAGGGTGGTTGCTGGATCGCTTCATGCTGGATGGTCTTTGCTGCAAGGTCTAACCATGTTTGCGCTGTGATGGTTCTGCATGCTTGAGACTCGGCGGCTCTGTCTCTGCCACGTGCACTCTTCGTGGTGAACGTCCGGCTGTGCCACTGAAGTAACGGCTGGCCGGCCTGGCTGCTGTGTCTTGCTTTCAGACCAATGCGGTACTTTCGTGGAGCCCCTCTGTGCACCTCGAGTTCTCCGAGCTCGTACTCAGCAGGCAGAGTTCCCTTCACATGCAGCAGCGCATCTGTATCGGGGTCCATGGTCCCGCCCAAGATCTGTGGCAAAAGCGTACCCTGCACGCCCTGAGAAATTTGAAATTTTCCTCTGCTATGCAGACGCTCGGAGGTTCCAACCAAACGTTTTTAGAACCCATTTTTTGCGGGGATTCCAAAAATGGAACTTTTTTTTGCGGCAAAAAAAGTCTTCGTCGTCGATTGCGCGTTTTTCCTATTTCTCGCCGATTCTATGAAAACGGCCAACCCAGCGTAGCTCGTGCCCATCTAATTTGCCGCAGCCAAAAGTGTGTTCATTCGAAAGCTCTCGTTCATAGCTTTCACATGATATATAGTTTGCTGTGTGAATCGTCTGCATAGTGGAGATATTAATCATTTGTGCCTGGGCTGGGGGCCGGAAAAATACCACTGTATTGACTGACGGTTTTACTAGACATTCCTCGGGAAAACAAAAGAGGTGTTTCACGTCTCGTTTGTTTGTTGCCGTAACTGTTATGCTACTACACACATGTAGTCTACCGCCGTACATTCTCTCCCGTCCATGACACTCACTCTCGAAACTAAAGATTCAAGCGCTCATTTGAAGAGATCGTGTCTGTGTAGGTTGCGCACATTGAACATAAATTTCCTACAAGTTGCAATAATCATCATTGGAAACGGTGTGTTGAAAGGGCTGTGTGGTGAGAATTGATTTGATGCTGCGTACGTATGGACTTTTCTTTCATCTTTTGCATGCACTTGTTTCATTGCGGATCCCAGCCGAAAGTGTACCAGGTTGGATCTGCATGCAGCAAGCAGGTCTGGTGGGGACCCTTGAAAAAAGCTGTCGCACTTCAGCAAGGGTCAGTGTGTCCGAGTGGTTAAGGAGACAGATTTGAAACCTGTTGTGATATCACGCGCGGGTTCAAATCCCGTCGCTGACGTTAACTATTTTTTTTTCCAAAACATTTCCCTCAGTTTTTTCCCAAACTGTGTCTTCTTTTTTCCAAAACAATATTGCCGGCATGCACCTTGAACAACAAGTAGTGTGTGATTGCTTTCTAAAACATATTGTCTTGCCCTTTTCACGCACCCCTGTGCAAGTAACTCCAGACTGACTGTCTGTGCCACATTCGCGTCGTGTTCGGAAATCGGATTTAATCATTTCATTCGGATATTTCAGGATTGTTTATTTTCGCCTGTCTGTCTGTCTGTGCCCCCACTCAGTGTGAGATACGAGATGCATGCATGCATGCATGCATGGTATCCTTCTTATACTATTTCCGGACATCTGAACGATGCTGAATACATCGCAGCTCATGGGGTCGCTTTTGGTAGCACGCAGCCTCACGCCCGGAGAGGGAGATCCCTGAGCGACGTTCGTACTTTTTGTATTGTCGCACGACAAACTCACTCCTGACCGTGTCATTGCTCGCAAACGGTATGTTTTTCCGTATATTATTTTACTCTCCACCGATTGACGAAGGGGGGGAGGTGGAGGGAGGGAGTGGTGAAGAACTCACTGCATTGACCCGCATCGATCGGTTTTAGACGCTCACTGAGATGACATTGGCCCGTTCGTCTGCGGCGTATATTACCAGAAAAATATGGTACAGTGGTAGAAGAAGAGTAGTAGTAGATGTTTCGCGCCTTCACCACACGCTACAGTACATACATACAGTAATTTGACAATACATGTCGACTAGATGATTGGGGGGGAGACGGCCGACACGTAACAACGAGCATGATTTCTTGTTTCTCCAACACACCAAGAACGGAAAGAACTGCAAAAAAAGGATTAACATGTGGTCCCCGATACTTACTTCTAGGTGAACATTCAGTATTCAACGGGTTGTTCTGCGTGGTGATCGGAGAAGAAGTAGGCAGCGGTGCCTGCCGCGTTTCTCAAGGAATTCAACCGTGCGTGGTCAACGGTGGATGGTTGGTGATGACCCTGGTAAGAAAAAATAAATTTGTTCCCCGCTAGTCTTGTCTCGCTCGCAATCATCTGTTCCGCCTGTTGAAAATGCTTTGCTATTTACTATTTACCACCCATCCATGCACTTGTTTTTCTATGTGGAAATCAATATTCAAGCTTCAATCTATCTTCCCTGCCGATCGCTGATTTGCTTGCAGCCGGTTCGCAGTGCCTCTCCCCCGGGCCGTCGCCCCCCCCCGCATTGATAAGCCGCTGCCTGCAGTAGCCCAGCGGGACCACCCGGTGCTTTTGGTGGTCTCGAGCGTTGGTAGCCCCGGCCCCGAAGACTCGCCACGTCCGTCCCTCCGACACCTCGAGATCCAAATCTGCGAACAACTTTCGCACTCCTTGCTCCGTCTGCAACGCCTCCAGGCTCGTCTCGACCATGTTGCACGCGGCGGTCGGCGGAACAGCCGAAAGGTCTGGTGGTGGTACCGCCGAAGACGGCAGCGGCGGCTCCGCTTCGGGGGGAGGATGGGGCAGAGACGGACCACCTCCTCTTGGCTTTGCGCCTCTTGATGCGTCGTCGTCGTTACCGCTCGGCGGTGTCGATTTCCTTTCGTAACACCTCCTGAATGTTCTAGGGGGGCGGGTGAGAAGAGATGGGTGAGATGGGTGAGTTGGGGCGGACGGGTGAAGTAGGAGGGTAAATCCTGTTTTGTTTTTTTCCTGCCTGAGTCGCTTGCAAGACCTTGGTCGCGTTCTCCTTTCGAGACGGGACATCGTTTCTGCTCCGTATGATAACGCCTCTAACTGTCGGCCATTCTAAGTGCAGCGCCATGTTTCATGCCATAGCTTAGGTTGATTGTTTCCATATTTTCACCTCAACATGCTTGCACGAGTTTCACCGCTGCTTTAGTGTCTCGCCTGTTGTTTCGGCCACCTTTGGGTGTTTCTGGTTATCCTCGTGGAATCATCGGCCCCCAAGCCTTTCGTTACTCCTCCGCCTCTGGTTCTACTATTAATGGACAAAGCCAACAATATATTCACACACTACAAGCCTGGTTTGAGCGACAAAGCTCAACGAAAGAGCGGGGGATGTGGGGAGGTAACACCACATGCATGCATTGCTTCGGAAGAAGCACAAATTGGATTGCAGTTGGATTGCCCTCTTTGTCCCGAGTTCAGGCCTCGGTGGGTGTCGAAGTAGAGCCTGCACGGACACCTTGTTTGGGAAATGGTATGGGCTTTACTGTTCATCGATGTTAACCACCCTCAAACAACCGCCTGCCGTGAACACAACACGCTCAATATGGGCATCGACCTTCGTACCGTATCTGGGTCTCCGTGTTTGCGGCATACGCAATCAGTGCCTCGAACCCATCCATGTCAACCTCCTGGACGGGAGATAGACGACGTTTCTCACCCCCACCACACGGCGCGTCCGCATGCTGCCGGCAACGGTCGTGAGCGCTGGTAGCGGTCGCAGCAGCGGGAAGTAGAAGCCAGTCGCTCCGCTTGTGCCGGCGGCAGAAATGGCCTAGTTCGATACGGCTCTTCAACACCGCCGCCGGATCGCGACGGAGCACCACGACGTCCACCCGAAAGTGTGGCGCTAGCTCGCGCTGAGCACATCGTAGAGATTCGCAGTAGAAGGGTGAGAGATCAGAAGCACGACCGGCGGAAATTACGCGAGGGTTGCTGAATAGAGTACTGTAGCTGCTCTATGGTGCGCAGTCTACTTGTCCACCGTGACGCGTTCTGATGACGAGAAGGTCTTGAGAAAAAACACTTCCACGGTTCCAAATTCCGCAGGTCTTCTCGCACGCTTTACATTCGCGCGTGTCATAGGAGCTTCGAAAACTGGCTTACCATAACGACGTCCGAAAACGTCTTCAGGAACAGGTGTGACGTCTCGACGTACGTCAGGGTTCCGATGCCCCTGTCCGACAGGTGGTGCCGTGCCGATCGCAAGATTTCCTCGGCTTTGTGGCGGCGTTTCTCGTAGCTCTTTTCTGGATCGGTTGCCGCCGCCAGAAGGTTATGCCGCCCGCTGAGGTCAGGAGAAGCCTCGTGAAGCGCTTCGACACAGGGAGATGTTCCCAACAATTGAGACAGGTAGTGTGTCCCACACCTTCCCGTACTGCGCCACGATGATAGAACAGGCGGTGCGAAAAGACTTGTGTATATCTGTCCGTCGTTTCTGAGCGAGACAAGTGCTTCCTGGTGCACACAAGTACAACTGAATCGGGGGCAAACATCGGTACAGATTGACAGGCGACATGTAACCCAGGACACAGATTCCAAACACTTCATTGATCTGCGCGCGAATTCGGTGCTTTGCATTTACCTTGCCACAAACACAAAGCGCAGCTTTCCCGCCATTGTAGACCTCGCCATGGCATCGTCTTGAGCAACGAGCCCCTCTCTGGTGTATTTTCTGCCTTGAGCAGCAAGAAGGGTAGTGTCTGGTTCCAACCCCCCCTCTTCTGCTTCACGAGTGGGGTGCTTCCCCCAGACTTCCAATCCGCCGATGAGCACATGCTCCGCATCGGCGGCCCCTCCTCTCTCCCTCTCTCGTTTGTCCCCACCGTCACCAACAGAGGCGGCGAGAACATGAAGTAAGGCGTCCTCGACCCACATCCCCTTCTCGTTATCACCCGAAACGGCCACGTCGCCGGCGTAAACACGAGCCTCGTAGACCACGCTCCCGTTTGCCCACGCTCGGAACGAGAGCGCGCCCCCGTTGCCCGGCGTACGCCGCATGTCCGCCTCGAGCTGTATCGCGGTCGTTTTTCCGTGCTCTAGTGAGAACGGGACTTGGTGAATCACGTGCACCTGTGCGTCGGGAGGAACGGGGGGCGAGGGTGGAGTGCCGACTTGAATCACTACCTTGTGTGTTCGTTTGGGGGAGCTCGGAGCCGCAAGAGCCGCTCCAAGCAAACAAACATTTTTTCGTTTTCTCTGGTAGACCGATAAGCCCTGGCTCGCCCATCTTCGAAAGTGGCCTATGGTGAGGAGAGTATGGTTCATCCGAGAGAGTGGCGGTAAGGAAACGGGAGTCTCGCCTTTTCGAGCATGTACGCACCTCGCAGACCTCTTTCAATGGTCGCCCCAGCACCATCAGCGAGCAGAAACCGATGGATCCTTCGCGCCAGCGCACGAAAAATCGCACGTCCCCCGACATTCCCAGCCCGGGAAGTTTCCCCCGCGGGCTCTTCTTTGGATTCCACCGTGGGTGAACCCAGTACCGCACCACCCCGTGCAGGGTACGGGGTCGGATGACAGATCGTCCATGCAGTCCAGACGAGCTACTGTCACCGCCAGCCCCCGCATCTCCTTGCTGTTGCCCCTCGATGCAAACGTGTACCCAGCCACCGACCATTCGTGGCGGAATGGCGACTCGATCACGATCGCCGAGGATAGCGCCACACGAACCCGGTTCGGTTGCCGGGTCGTCACCGTCTTTGCTGCACGCATCCCTGGCCCGCAGTCCTTCCCAAGCGCCCATGCTCCCCTTGAGCTTCCAGCCTCCCCCGCAAGTGACTCGGAGTCTGCTGCCGCCGCCACCGCCGCCGCCGCCGCCTTGGTAGGCTCGACCGGCTGCCCAAGCGTCACCCCACGCCAAGAGAGACAGCCCCGCCAACACCTCGTAATCTCGACGCTGGAGGCCCTCAAGCTGAGTCTCTTGGTAGTACGTAGCCCCCCAAACGTTTGCGGTGGGGGCGCGGGCAGATGGAGAGAGCAAGGACGAACTGGCGGCGAGGGAACGGTCGACCTCGGTGCAGAAACGCTGGAACAGTCCGTCCACGGAGGCCCGAAAGTTGGGCGCAGTCCGGTGGGCCCTTCTGTGGTCGGTCGCAGGGTGCGGCAGGTCGATGAGGTACGCCACCGGCAGCGCGCGAAACGTCCACCCGAGGCGGTGAAGGTGCCAGCAGTGGGACACCTGCGTCGTTACCGCCGCGTCGTCATCATCGCGAGGGAGGTCGAAGATCAGCCGCGACGAAGAATGTGGAGGGTAGATCTTGGTTGGAGCTCCATAGCGTCTGGAGGTGCCTCCAGCTTTGCTTGCACTGAGCGGGATGTCGAGGAGCATGTATCTACACATTTCGAGCAACGAGGTCATGACGGGTCGTGATGCCCCGTGATGCTGCACAAAAGACATGGAAGCGGCAAGTCGAAGCGGTTGGACGCTTCGCCGTCTGCTTCAAAGAGGAGTTTGGAGGAGAATCGACGCTGCATCCAAGGCCTGGAGACACAATTGCCTTGCTATCGCGGGAGGCTTTGTCGAACCCGGTGCCCGTCTCGTCACGCCAAACATCGCAAAGAAATGACGAAGCCGCCCTTCCTGACTTAACGTTGCACTGTGTGCCGTGTGATTTGTTTGAAACTGTTTTTCTCGTTCATCACGTCAAGTCACCACCAAACGAATTCCGTTAGACATATCGTCCATCCCATTGTATTGCCACCTACGGCCATGTCGCCTGGATACAGACAGGATCCACGGCGCGAGAGAACGGTACTCAGACGTAAAGGTGAGCCGACTTGTAGTTGTGGTCTGTTTAACAATCACGTATAATGTTTCGTTCGTAGTTGAGGAGGGCCCGTGGAAACAGTCACTCGCGGCCGGACGGGGCTCTCCGCGCCTCAGGAGCTACGCAGTGTGCAACTGCAGCCCCATCGTCATAAGAGACGACTTTGTTCTGTTCTGTAAACCTTTCTAGCTGTAAAACGAACTCGAGACGTACGACTGTGATTGAGTCTAATCTTGGCGCATACCTTGTCCAGTCCAAACCCTCGAAACCTCTCGTCAAACGGCGGGGCGTGGCGGCGGAAAAAGAGGCCGTATGGCTCGTAGCCTTCTGCGTACATCACCTATGGAAAATAATTGCAGTTAAACAACGTGTTACAGTTCGATTACACAACGGTGGTGCTTTTTCCCCCAAAACTACCACTTGAGGAAAGAACAACCACCGGAACAGAACAGCGGGTTGTCTTTACTTGTTTTTCACCTCGTACGGAGTCGCATCTACTGGGAGTGTTGTCCACCGATCGAGATTGGTCTGTCGGTGGCCCTCGGGGAAACACTCAGCATGGAAGGCCTGCAGGTCCCCGGCCACGACGAGGTCAGCGGCCTTCCGCTTGTTGTCGGCTTCCTGCAGAAGAGTGCGGATGCGCGGGTCGTCCGGCGAGCTTGCACCCACGAATTCTAGCGCAGGCACAACCAAAAACGTTGGTGGATGCGTGTCCAAGGTCGCCGCCTCTGTGTCCGCCCCCGAACAAGAGGCCGCGGGGAATGCAGGGGCTGCGTGAGTGGGAGGCCTTCCTCCTCGGCACATTTCAAGGAGTCGCGCGTACACCGGGGGACGGCTGACGACCTCGTGGAGACCCCGCATGGGCATGGCGTCGACGTCCTGAGATTCGATGCACGACACGCGGGGCCAGGAGCTTTTCCAAAAACACGGAGTCGTACCGTTGAAGGTTAAGGTTGCATGGTACCGCGAATGTGATCATCAGTGTAGCCTAACCTTCGACAGAGCAACACCGAAAGCTGCCTATGTAAGGTCGGAGAGCTTGCTACTTACTCACCACTGACAAGACCAAGTCGGTTCTTGATGCGCGGAGGGCGGCGTTCCGGAGCGAATTTACGGGGTAGAGACCATCTCTCGCAGCAAGACCAGGGGCGGGCTGGCACAGGCATATATCCAGGCGGCATTTCCCCGTGGACTCTACCCTGCGATGAAGGGCCGAAACCTTCCGTCGCATGCGTTGGTCCACATGGCCCCCTCCACCATTGATTATGGCCGCCGAAACCACGCCTGTCCAGAGATCGCACATTCGCTCGAGGCGGTTCAGCCGGGAGAGCGAGCACTGCGTAAAGATGGTGATGTCGGATTCAGCGCGGCGGTGACGGCTCTCAAGCCTGCGGCGAGGGTAACCGAGGTGAGGCAACACAAACAAACAGGTTGGTGGTTTGTGCCAAACCAAGGGGCGCGGGCAGGATGCCCGGCAGAGCGCAAGGAAGGGCGACTATCGACACAGTCAAGATCCCCGCGCCCTGGGGGTAGCTAATCTCGTCGAAATAGCCATCGTACACAATCCCAGCACACCCGCCACGCCGTGACATTTCCCAAACAACGCGAACATCGGGGTGTCTCACCTTGCGACAACGTCGATTCTTTTTGGATGGTACTCGTACCAAAGCGCGTGCAGGCTGGCCCAAAGAGCGTGACGCATGGCGTCTCGGAGGGCGTCTGTGCAGGCCGTTCTTGCCACCCCAACATTGCACTTGCCGAGCTTCGGCCCTGCCCCCACCGGCCAATGTCCCAACTGGTTCTTTCTCAACCCCAAAGGAAACCTTCTCTTGGTGCTGCCACCTCGCGGGGGGTGTCTTCTCTGCAAAGCTTCCGCGTTGACCTCTTCCTTCGCCACTTTATACTGCTCGAGAATAGCGGCAAAACGCTCGGAGTGATACCCCTTGGCGGGCAACGAGAGTTCAGCAACAGCTTCACGATCGAACGTTCTGCGATCGAACGTTCTGTGCCACGACTCTGAACGCTCATGGGGGGCATGCACGAGGAACAGACCATGCTCCACTGTGAACGAAAAGCCAAGGCTGTGGAGTCGATAGAAGAAGATCACCTGGATAGTATCCACCAGCAGAGGACGCGAACAAGGATTATAGGGGTCCACATACTATAAGCGGTGGGGCAGCAACGAGAGGGTAGCGCTTAGTTGAGTTTGAATCACCACGATCGTTGCAACGAAGAATTTTCAAGAAACTTTAGAAATGTGGTTGTATTGCACAGTGGCACACCTTGTTCCTTCCGTAGCCCTCAAATCGTTCGTCAAATGCAGGAACAAGCAGCCGATTCATGATAACGAACGGCTCGAAGCCTTCCTCATAGGCGACTTCGTACCAACCGGACAAGTCGGTGGCTGCCTTCCACCTGTCGAAGTTCGTGGCGCGATGTCCTTGAGCCCACACTCGGCTTGCGAACGGAACCACGCGGCCCTGTTCCCACTGTTTTAGCAATTCCTGCTTACAGGCTAGAGTCTTCAACCACCACGACTTCTCGGGCATTTCAATGGCTGCTCTTTGTGCCGCCTCTTCATTGCTAACACCATCGTCGTCGTCGTCGCGGGCGGCGGACACCTCGAAAGCTGGCAACACGACGCAGTTCAGTCGGCAGGATACGCGCTTAAAAATAGATTTAATCTCCCCAGATGCACGAAGCAGGTGAGCTAGGCGCCGGCACGGGCGAAAGTCCACATCACAAATCAACACAAGGTCGGTGTCCGCCTGGGCCAGAGCTCGGTTCCTCAGTTGGTTGATGGGGTACCAGGATGCCTTCGACGGGCCTCTGCTAGTAAAGCACTGCACGCGTACGATCAGCTGGTCCAACCCAGGGAGGGCATGAATCGCATGGCGAACCCGAGTAGATGCGGTTTTGTCCTGAACAAAGACGGCGACACATATCGTGGACACTGCCGATGCGGCGGAATTACTCTTGACGGTGCCGTCGTCGCCGTCCGTGAGGGCGAGGCACAACCCTTTCAGCTGATGGAAACGATCATCGGAAAGATGGGTTACCACTGACAGTAGCGTGCTGGGGCACCCACTTCGTTCAACTCGTTCGAGTCCAAGGACTTCGCTCCACAACAGCCGCAGCGGATGTACCCGCATGTACAGTAGTCGGAAGATGTGCGGAGAAATTGTTCTCAGATCCAGGATTCTCGTGAGGGCGGCGGTTGGCGGTTGGCGGTTGGCGACGGAGCAGCGGTGGGGTGGCGGCGATGGTGGGGGACCAATGGGTTGAAATCAGCTGCAAAGAAGGGCCGGGTCGAGCGTCAACACCGAAGCCGAACGCAGGCTGTGGTGTAGGAACGCGTCGGTGCACCGCTCACCGGATATAAAATCAGGTCAATATGCGGTGGAACTGCTGCTTCTTCGGATTCCGTTTCACATCATGCGTCCAATAAGGAGTGACGAAGAGGGACACAGAGACACCGCCCTGACAGCGAGAGAAGCTACTTTCGTCTTGTTTATCTTGAACCCTTTCATGTTTCCTTTACCTGCTACTCAACGAGGGGCATCATAGCCATTTACTTGTTGTCTAGACTGCTCTAGATGCAGAACAAGGAGGCATCGCTCCACGCTTGAATCACGGCGGCAACTCTCTCCAAGACTTACAGGAGTAGTCTAGAGTCTTGACTGCACACCATTGGCGCCGGTGCGCTCCGCATGCAACAACCCGCATCCGCAGGGTCTTTTCCGTTCATCGGCGATGCGGTGCAAACTTAGAGGTGGAAATGCAGCCAACGCAGCAAGCACTGGAACCGCCTTCACCTCCTCCGTCGTCCTCCTCGTCTCCTCCCCATGCCCCGCGGAGAAAGCCGGTGGGTATAAGCGTACGGCTGCATATATTTTCTAGGGTCAAGCCCCCTAGATCCAGACCACACGTCATTCGTGCCGCTGTATTCGAGGGGGATGGGGAGATCGTACATCATAGGTTGGACTCTGAGCTGTTTCTCACGCCTTGTTCAAAACGTCATTGACACATGAACGGTTGATCAGCGTTTATTCAACGGCAGTTGTAGCGGTAGCGTAGTAGCAGTTTTCTAGCGCTAATACTGAAGGGCCTCAGATTGATTATCATTGCCATTACAGTCTGACCTACACTACAAAGACTACATGTAGCCTACGCTTCTCGGGGCGTTTGCCTTCTACTACAGTACAACAGAGCAAGAAGCGATACGTGACGACACCCGTTGATCGATACACTTGTTGACATTGAGTCTACTACTGGTTGTTGTTGTTGTTGTTGTTGTTGTTGTTGTTGTTGTTGTTGTTGTTGTTGTCGTCGTCGTCGTCGTCGTTGTTGTTGTCGTCGCGCTTCTCATCCAACGACACACCACATACTGGTACATGCTTTTGTCCAGTACCCCCCTCTTCCTCTTGGTCATTGGTGTGGGACCGCGATATTCGCAATTTTGGTAGCTTGTCAGAATGAAAGGGTATCGAGGGAACGGGAATGAGTCCATGTAAGACGATAACTAATCGGCGTCTCATCGCGTTCGCTTATCAATGATGAAGTGAACTCTCATCGTGCCGGCACCTACTGCACGAGACGTCTACCGTGCCTCTCTGGAGGTTTGTTTCGTCTCCCCAGGACCACCACATGGCCGTCGCTTTGCCACGCGTTGCCACCCAACTAAAGTGCTCTAGTTCATCTTGCAACGCCCTCCACTTCACCTCCACTCAATGCTTTTCCTCGACAGCATACCCCCTTGCCTTCGGGCGATGGCGACGGAGCGCTGGAGCTAGGTAGTCTAAGTCTCATAGATAGGGCTCGCGCTCTGTGCGCGGCCGCGGATGACGTACAAAAAGCCACGATCGAGGCCAGCCGCCGCATAGCCGCCATTCACGGAAACCCAGACCGACCTCCGAGGCAAAAAAAAAAAAACACCCCGGTCAAAGAGCCGCCAGACATCTGCGCACGACTGCCTTCGGACATCCCACCGCCGCGAGGAGAAGGGTGGCGGCGCCTGGGGCCCGTGTCCGTGGTCTGTGGGTCAAACCGAATATCCGCGCCACCCCAGACTAATCGCCGGGCCCTGACGCGAGAGGTGGAGGTGTGTATCGACGGCGGCTTCTACAGCGTTGTTCCGGCCGACATAGACCCGGGGGGGGGCTTTTGCGTGTCGCTCGATCGCGATTTCGCCGGCGAGACAAACATGGAGTGCATGTTGTACCTCCGAAAGAAGGCGCGGAAGAAAAAAGTCATGACTGCTACTACGCATGTGAAGGATAGCGCTACTGGACAGACCGGCAGAGTCGCTGCACTAGGTGAAAGTGGAAAAGAAGAAGCGCCGTGCGCTGCGGCGCTAGCACCGAGCAAGGTACGTGCGGGTCGAAAAGAAAGTGAGGAGACGCCGAAAGATTTCGGTAGCGATTCCTTTCACGACGTCGGTAGCTGTCATCATCATCACTCTCTCCGTGTATTCCTACACAAAAACGATGCCCATCGGACACAACCCGGTGTGTATATTGACACACTCTGCACTTACATCACCATTCGGTTCTCTCTCTCTCGGCGCCACAGGTAGAATGTTCGTTCACTCCCGTGCCTCCTCCGCAGAGCGCGACAATGGCTCCGGCCCCGTTCGGGTCCGTTGGAGAAACGCCAAAGCCAGCCGTGACGATGTCGGCTGGAGATAGGGCGCCACCATCGAGAACAACAGGGCCACCGAGCCCGTTTTCCGCCGGCATGGAGCGAGAGCTGGACGTGTTTGTTATGTCGCGACCCAAGGACAAAAGCGGCATGAGTTCTGCCGTCGTGCTCGAAGCGCAGAGACGCGCCCGGCGCAGGGCCCTGTCGATGCAAAAGCGAAAGACCGCCGAGGAGGAACGAAAAGCGGGAGCCCTCGAGGTATGCACGAGTTACGCCACCCGAGTGCCGTGCCCTTGTGCTCTTTGCCCGTAGTAGAACAACACCGTCACACAAGCTTTGCGATTGCGGTTACGTGGTTGGGAGAACCGTGGAAACGTAACCCAGATTCAAAGGGAGACAGGTTCCTCGCAATCACTCATCGTTTGACCAGCATGTGTGCACGACGGCTTTTGTGGCGTGAGACTGAGTTGTACAGGACCGCTGCTCTTACATACCCTCATTCCATCGCCGCTCTTGAATTGCGCTCCTGGTGGCTTCCCTTGTGGCATCCAAGTCGGCGAAGAAACCCCCAACCGTGGCGGACATCGAGCGGCTCAAGGCATCCCGCCGCGCGGCGCTAGCAAGAGCAGCTTCCCAGATACAAAAGGCGAAGAGCCAGAAACAGGAGGCCGAGGCAAGGTCCGAAGGAGAGAGACAGACGAGGGAGGCCGAAGCGGCACGAAAGGCACATGCCTTGAGGTCAGCGGCTGCGGCCCGGGGCAGCATAGTGGCCGCCGAAAAGAAACAGCGGGAGCGACAGCTGGGGCTAGTGCGGCAGGCTGAAGCCGAGGCCAAGCGGGAGAGAGTCGCGGCAGTCCTCGCGTACGACGAGGCCCAAGCCGACGAGCGAGAGAGGCGCGTGCGAAACGAAACGTACGCGAGGATACGCCGGGAAGAGCGGCGGCGAGAGTTGGCCCTACAGCGGCAGGAAGACGAGAGGGTCGAGATGATGCGGATGTACGAGGCCGGGGAGAGATACAAAGGCACCAGTCCTGTGGCCACAGTGCTCCCCGCTCCTGTGCCCGCGGTGCACTCCGCTCGGTCGTTTTTTAGCATCACGGACTCGGCGGTGAGTGAGTGCTGTGAGGCCTCAAAACAGCCGTGGCGTTGTGAATTCAATCGCAGGACGCTGAACGTCTCCAGGTATATTTTGTTAGAACCTGGCATCACGGTCCTCACATGCTGTGTGCGTACAAAGTTGCCGCTATGGTATTCCGTGCATCCTTCAAACGCTAGCATGCTCAACGTCTGGCGTTTAGGCTATCTGGCGGTACACCAGGTACTATTTTCAAGTAAAATAGCATGATTTACGGACGCGCATACATATCCCCACCGTGTTTGACAAAAGTCCCTTGAACGAACCCCTACCAGCAGTCCATTGCCGAGACCGTTGTTGGAGACAATGGCCCAGGGGTCGCATCTTCCGCGTCTAGACGAAGAAAAACCTGGCGGCGAGTAGACCCCGACCACATCGAAGAAGTCCAAGACGCGCTCGAGGGTGCATGTAGCAACAGCGGAGGTGCCCAGGACGTGCGAAAGGCCGAGCTCGACGCCTTGAAATCAACCCATCACCAGCCCCAAGCGAACCAACAGGGGTCCACCCCCGCCCAGCACACCACTACCACCACCTCTCCGAGCGGCGGTGCTTTGTTGGAGCCACACCTAGCGTCATCGCCAACAAACGCAAGACGTGCCTCCGGGTCCTCATGTGCCCCACCGCTACCAGACGACGACAGCGGTGAAATGGTCACCGTCAGTCGTAGGCTTAGAAAGCCTCCCCTCTTGTCGCCGACCCGACCCTCGTTCTCGTCGAGATATGCGAGAAGCGCAAGCGCGTCGGCCACTACCGGTGTCGCGGCATCTGCTTACGGCAGCAGAAATAGAAAACAAGGAGCTCTAGGAAGGAGAAGGATAAGCACAACGCCTGTGTGGAAGCGGCCGGCGGTGCCGCTGAGCAAGCCGTACGTTCCCGTGCCGCAGAAGGACACCGGCGGCCGTATTTCATGAGCATCGGGCTGATCATGCTCCACGCCACGCCACGCCACGCCACGCCACGGCGGCCTCGCGAGATGTGCCTCGTCTTTTCCTTGTATTCCGGATCGTGAGTGATACCCCCCCTCCTCTATGATGCATGCGTGCGTCTGTGTCGTTGCACTGCACATCGGGTTGTTGTGCACGTTCAAACGATTTCCAATGTGATCGTATGGCAAGGCGGAAATAGAGGATCCAGGCTTTTCTTGAGCGGTGGCGGGCTCGGAGGAAGCGGCATTCAACTAGTCTACGTGTGTTGGGATGGGTGGATGTTCAAGGTGCCGGACGAAATGCACCCGCTTGAGTCACCCCATGGCGACAACAAGCACTGAACGTACGTATAGAGCCGACCGGTTGTAGTTCCACCCGTTGACACGAGAGTTGACCCACTGTCGCAGAGACCACGTGCCGAAGGAAATAGCTATGCGTCTACACGAATCACGTTTCGAAATTCCCACGTATGGGTGGGAGAGAGCCGACGAGGGCCGTTGTCGCCCCCGCTTTCACACGTTTGTACATGTCGTACGTGATAAACTCAACACGATCGCGAAATGGGGCAAAGGATAACGACGATCCAGCAGACCCTGTACCGCCAAATTCTTCCGCTCGTGAGCAAGCGTTCAAACGACCCGGAACGTTTGCGAATCACAGCAGTGAACGGTTGGGCGGGTTAATCAGCACATACGGGTCCACCCTTGACGAAGAAGGACACGCTAGCCTTTGCGCGTCATCTAAACAACTCGACTGATTGCTTGTCACAATCACACAGGCTGTGCCTGCCAGCGAGCACAAGCCACGCCGCGGTGCAAGTGCGCTTGTAACAGAACACGACTTCGGTGGTTAATTTAAGACAGTGCAAGGCACGAACGAACGCGACGCCGCGCTTGCGGTCGGGCGGATGGGCCGCCTACCGCAACATGACAGTCGCACAACATCTCTGAAATCTACAAACAACCGCATTCCGAAACCACCACAGCTTTTTTTCAGTCTCACACGACGAAGAGAAAACGGACAATGTTTACTTGTAGCACCCACGGACAGACTAGGCACAACGCTACATTACGGCTTCACGGCACGCCACTGAGAGGCAAAGCAACGCGCACGCAAGCGCCGTGATGCGTGAGCCCACGAGAGGGTTCCAGCTTTGTGTTGCGCGGATACGTAGAGTGAATACAAAAAAACAGAACAAAACCAAAACCTTTCCAAAGCAGAAGACAACACATGGCAAAGTATGTCCGGTCGTGCAGCGTTCGTTTCGGCACGGCAGAGACCCAGGACTGTCAAACCTGTGTTGCTGAAGCAGCGCAAGTAATTGCTTGCCGAGAGCGTTGGGACGACAAAACCGACCAAAGTGAACGACGGATAAAAACTGCATACCACCAAAGGGCGCAATCACACCAAGTTAGCTATAGTTACGCGGAGAGAGAGAGGGAGAGAGCAAAACCACACGCAAGACCCTCCCCTCCGATATTCCTGCCTTTCCAAAAAAAGAAACTCCGAAAGCCTCCTAGGCTTCTTAAGCTCCCCAGGTTTCTCGAGCCCCCCCCTCGCCCACCGCCCCCTCCACCGCCCCCCGCTCGCCCCCGGTTTCAAAAACGCAATATTTGTAACCAACAACCCTTAAAGCTGACGTCGACCAAGGTCGTCGCGGGGGCAACGATAAATGACATACTTTTGTCTGTCTGCGGTGTCTCCACCCGAAAACAGCACCAAAAGTGGGTAGGTCCTATACGCAAAGGAGACAGGGTAAGTAATCAAATTACAAACTGAGTACTGTTACAAAAGCTGCTGGAGGCAAGAGCCGCGAACTCGGGTAAAAAACGAGAGGTTAGATGAATGAACGCAGGAGAGAAAATCTCGTTCCCGTGTCTGCATGCCTCACGATGCTTGGCAGACGTGCGTCTCTCGATTCCCTCCGCACTCTCCCCCCCTTCCCGTCCCGTGGACCCATAGAACGCGAGCCAAAATAAACGAAAACCCACGTTGATGATTTCGCACCAGAAAGACCCCCCCCTCGTTATATCTCCTGTTCCCGCACCGACAACACCTTGCGCCACACCAAACTACACTTGGCCACACGCACCCAAACAACATCGACCACGCACGCACGCATGCACAAACACACACACATATCGAGGGCGCCCCGTTGACCAGACATCGCTTTCGCATTTTCTTGGCCCGCTTGTACCAAGGCTGACTTTTGTTTTATATTGGTCAGCCGGTTAGCGCCGTCGACGCTAAAAAAATAAAAGAAACACACACACACATGCAGCTCGTCGTCGCTCGCCAAAGCCGTCCCCTGTCCCCTCTCTCCTCACCCCCCAGAGAGAACACAGCACACGTGTCAGCGTGTGCTCCCCTTTCGTCTCCGCCACGTTCACGTATGAACCACCATCAGTGATCGAACGACATCGACCCCGAGAGCGAAGAGCTTCGTCGGCCCCCCAACTGCATGCACGAGCTGCACATGCACGTGCCCCCCACGGGACAGGCCCCGAAAGCATGGGAGCGTGAACCACATTCTTTGCGGTCACAGAACTGCTCGTGGCACTTGCAACAAGTGTGTTTTCCCCTCCGATACCTGAATAAAGAGCCCGCGGGGGGGGGGAGATGTGGTGGGAAGATGGCGGGGCGAAGGTACAGGCAATATATTGGCAACAATCTCTTAGCGCTGCATCCAGCAGTCAACCCTTGGGGGCTACCCAAGTCTTTGTGGGGAATTTCATCGCCACCCTCGCTTTCGGCGCCCGTCTGAATGGGCTGTACATAGGGACAGAAAGAGGCGCAGCAGAGGAGGAAAATTGATGCCAATCAAAAGACACGGCAACAATCTCCGAGTCTAGTCTTGGCTCACGCTACTGTGCTATGCGAGAGCTAAAGTGGAAAGAGAAACGGCGCGAGCGGACCCTGTTTTGCATCAGACGGATATTGGGAGGTACCTTTTGTTGAGCAAGAGTAGACGACGAACTTAACACAACAGCGCTCCGTGCTATGCGAGGAAAACTGGCCTAAATCCCGCAAAAATTCAAACCACGACGAACGTAAATCCACGCACAGAACTGGCACCAACTCTCGGGCATATATCCCACCCCTCATACGTACCCGTTGAGACATGGACGGATGGGAGTTCAAGAGTGACAATTCATACGCTTGATATTGCCTCCATGACTGCACATCTTTACGCGCGCGCGGCTGACTGCGGACTCCAGTCCACACATGGTTGACGACCAACTATTTTTCCAAGAGACAACGGGTGAAATCACCCGGATGGCCATAAGGTACTGATGACTGGTGGTCGTGTGACAATGCGCAAGATCGTTGTACATGGCCCGTGTGAGTTTGTGTGCTTGAGTGAGCTCCCTCGTTTCTGTCTGGAGTTCATCTCCGCTACACTTTGCTATGTTTCGGAATTTCGCATGCACGCACTGAAGCACTTTTGCCGAGGAGAGATGAGCAGACGACAGGTAGAGGATGGTCAGATTGGCTTCAATCGGTACTGCCCGTAGGCGTGCTGCGGTAAGTCAAGAGAGCCGAATAACGGCATGTGAGAGGCGGAGCGGGATCGATGTTTCTGTGATCTGAGAAAAGGGACAAAAGTGATACACTGTTATAAAACTTGACGGGGTGCCTGTGCGGCCCACCCACCATCTATATACTTAGTCTCACCATTTCCACTCCTTGCCGCACTCTTTGCACACATCCTTGTCGTCCCTCGAGGAGCTGTGCCCGTACATCATCATCCTCTTCGCCCGTTCCCTTCGCACGCTATCGCCGATGGCCGCGCTGCTCACACCCGCCCTGCCCAGGCCGCCGCCGCCGCCGCCGCCACCGCCGCCCGGTTTCCCCGCCGTCGCCCCTCCTCTCGGCGGAGAAACGTCGCTGCTGGCTCGTCTCAACCTCTCCTTCGTTCGCCTCGAAGACGCAGGCCTGGTACTACCAGAGCCCAACATCTTCGTGCGAGGCTCGGCCCTCTCTCTGTCACCCCACCCGCTGCCGTTGCTGTGAACCGACGTCGGCGAACTCGCCCCTCCCCGGCCCTTAACCCCGTCCCGATCGGAAACCGCCGCCGCCGCCACCGCTGAACTTCGGGCCGTGCCCGTTATCGCAGCCTCGGGTTGCTGTCTCATCTTCTCCGACTCCCTTCTGCTGCCGCTGCCGCCGCTACTGCTACCACTAAAACTCCCGCTACCGCTCCTACTGCCAACAACATCTCCTGACGCGCCCCTCTGAATACCGCCACCACCACCCCCCCCGCCGCTCAGCGCTCGCAAGCAAAAGGCCACCGCTACGGACACAGCGGTAGCGACGACCAGACCGCCCAGCGAAGCCTCCGCGCTGTCCGCCCCGCCCGCTCCCCCTCCGCCGCCGCCGGGCGACCAAAACCAAGAGGTCCGGCCCGGCACGCAGTCCTCAGACGAGGCTACCACGTCCACCTCCACGGAGCCGCTGTGCCCCAGCGCGTTCCACGCCTGTAGGGCGTAGCGGTAGGCCGCCCCCGGCTGGAGCCCCGCGTCGAAGAAGGCGCCGCCCGGCCCGGCCATCACCGTCACCCAGCCGCCGTCCCTCTCCCCCTCGGCGCCCAGCAGGGCCCGCCGGAGCACGTGCTTGTGCACCGGGAAGCTGAGCTCGCTGTTGGCCGGGCACGTCTGGTCCCACTCCAGGCTCGCCGCGCCGCAGGCGGAGCTCGTCGCGCGGAGCCCCGCGGGGGCCGCGGGCTCCTCGCCCATGCCCCACAGCTTCCACTGCATGCTGCGGACCAGATTCCGCTTGAAGGCCGGCCGGGTGATGTCGAGGTCTTGCTCCAACAAAGCGCCCTGCGTTCAAAAAAAAGAAAAATGAAGATGAATTGATTGTTGTGAAATAGAAGTAGGTGGTGTTGCTCGTTCATTTCTTTGTGCGTGCCAAGAGCAAAACCAACGATGTAGACACTTACTCTGACAAGAACCAAAAAACGAAATCAGATGAGGGTACATGAGAAGTAGCACCTGAGGCAACACGCGGTAGTTCGTTGTGTTCTATCATTTTTCAGGCAAGCAACGAATTACAAGCCATTTTTCCTCGGAGCAAAACATTTTCCCGATCGAGTCTCCCGTTTGCTCTGCGTTAGCTTTCGGTGTGTGTAGTTGAAAAAGACTTCCGTCAACCCTCGCACCTCCCTCTCGGGCCTGAGTCAAACGCCCCAAAACCACTATTTACCGTCGTTCTCCCCTGCCTCCAACCCCGGTTCGCATCCCGCTGCCACCGTTGACGTACAAGGCCAAAACAGTAAAACTTGCACAAACCTCCCAACGGTGAGACAAGCCCTCCCCCAAGGGTGAGACGAACAATTGGGCCCGAACCTGCGCCCCCGGAAGCACCGCTCACCTGGCGTGCTGCCAGTTCGGGAAAGTCGTAGCCAGTGACCATGTTGTTGACGAAGGCGTCGGCCACTTCCTGGGGTAGCTGCGCCGCGTGCAGCACCCACTGGGCGGCCTCGTCCACCGTCAGCAGCGTTCCTGTGATCACGAGGGCATCCGTTCATTTAGAAATATTCCTTTTCTTCAAGAAACATCTCCCTTTCTTCAAGAAACATGACCGTTCGAGTAGAAACATGCCCTTTCTTCAAGAAACATGACCGTTCGTGTAGAAACATTCCCTTTCTTCCTTCAAGAGACATGACCGTTCGTGCAGAAACATTCCTTCGTTTAGAAAACACTTGACAACGACGACACGGGGGGACAATGACTGGCCCATGATTTCGGGAACGAAGTCCTGATGGCTGCGCGACTACCACTGGTTCTCTCGGAGGGAAAGGCGGGGGTTTGCTAGCCCTCGTGTGTTGTTACCACAAATGGCGGCAAGAGCACGCAGCATCGCATCGAAAAACACAGAAGACAAGAGCAGCATCGTTCGGGTGCAACTTTCTTCATCGAGTGTTCCAGACACCATCCGACCGGACCAACCGAACGCTCCGCAAGACGGCGACCAACAACCGGTTGTGAGCGGTTGTAGACAAGCCAAGCCAATCACGCCATATCCTGCCCTGCCGCCTCACCCAGCCGGTCCCAGTACGTGTTGAGGTCGGACCGAGAGAGCGCTTGGTCGGCGTTCCTGTCAAGGTTCTTGATCACGCTCGCCACGCCGGCCTCGATCTCCGAGGCATCGTCTAGGAGGGAGCCCCCGGCGCGCTCGACAAGCTAGAGGGATGTTCGTTGGGGGGCAGGGGGGGGCGGACGGGAGTGAACCGAGTGATGTCGAGTCAGTCCAGCCACAAGATGCAAAGTGGGTGGATTGTTCCCCCCAATTATCAAAAGCACATGCTCGCACACTCTCCCCTAGAGCAAAAGGAACACCCATCATAAACATTTTGAGCCCACTTAGCTAACAGAGGTAATTGGACTGAAAAAAAGACAAAAGAGAAAACACGCGCTACCAAATCTACAAAAATTAGGTCCCTCCATGACCATACGAGCTACTACTGCCGTAAACGATCCATGTCCGCTTGCCATTTAACAAACTCACACACTGAATCTCCTGTCCGTCTGGCTTTCAACTAACTCACATACTGAATCTCCTCGTCCCCGATGACTCCGTTCTTGTCCTTGTCGGCGCGCTCGAAAATGTCGTCCACCACCGATTCCGGCAGTTGCACGCCGCCGGCCGCATACGCCGCGGGGCCGAACAGCACCACGCCGCCGCCGCCGCCACCAACAGCCCAACCCTCCCCGGCTGCCGCCCTTCGTCTGCGGGCCTCCTGAAGAAGCGCGGCCCCGCCGATCGCCAGCAGCGAGAGCGTCAGGAGCACCAACACCGGCCGGAGGAAGCGGGGCACTTCTCGGTCCCCGCTGTTCTTGGCCGCCGCCGGCATGACCGTCGGCGGCGGCGACAAGTCGTCGTCGTAGGCCACCGGACACTCCTTGCCAAGGCGGCTCCTCCTCTTGCTGAGAGCACTCGACCGCCCCCCCGCCGTTCTAGAGGTGGCCGCAACGGCAACCCCGCCGGAAAGGCCCGCCCGCTCGGCCCACCCGGGCGCGCTGCCGCCCTCCGAGGCGATGGAGGTCGCCGGCGAAAGCGGCTCGCGGTCGCTCCCGTCGCCAGCGCCGCCGCCGTTGTCGTCGTCGAGTAGTATGAAGGGCACGAGGCATGCCGGTTTTCTTGCCTTTTCGTCGTCGAGCGACGATATCACAAGAGACGCTGCCGCCGCTGTTGTGGTGGTGCTGTTGTTGCTGTTGTTTTCGTCACCAACCGCCTTAGAGTCGGGGCTAGCGTTGCCGCTGCTGGTAGCAAGGTGGTCGTCGGGGGAGCCGCCTCGCCGTTGCGGGGGAACTGCTGTTCGGTGGTTCAAGCAAACACCCGGAGATCTTGTTGTTGCTGCTGGCGCCGCTGCCGGTGCCACCACCGCCGTCCCTGTTGTGTTCGAAGCCGTCGCCGGCCCTCTGACAAGGCGTCCGAGCGACAGCCGACTTGGCGACCGACTTGGCGACTGCGTGCTGCTGCCACATGCGGCCGTACCCTTCCCCCCACCGTTGACTGTGGACTTGCCGCTGACATCTCCAGACGACTTGTATTGTTGTAGGCGCCGAATCGATCGCCACCTCAGCAACCTCCTGTTGCCGTCTCCCCTCGCGCCTCCCTCTCCAACCGCACACGCTACTGCTGTACCCTCTCCTGCCCCTGCCAGACTCCCACTCCAAGCTCCGCCCACCTCCCCGGCGGCTAAACTGTACCGGCTGCCCTCGACAGAACTAGCTTCGAAATTGCCGACAGCAGCAGCAGCGGCGGTTGACGATGACGAGGCGGTCTGCGGCTTCAACAAGTGTTCTGGAGACACTTGTACAGCCTGGGACCTGCGGCATTCCTTCCCTCCGCCAGCTGCCTCTACTAGGCTTCCGCTACGGTCACACCGTTGATGCTGCTGTTGCTCCCTGGACGTCGCGTGGCGGCCGACGAAGGGAAGGGGCAGCGGAGGGTGATGGTGTGAACGTTTCATCCGGGAGGGAGGTGTCCACCGGGTCACGTGCGGAAGCAATTCGACTAAGGCTATTCTGTCTCTGTTTCTCTTTCTCTAGCAAAACGCCTGACCATCTACAACACACAACGAGGAATACGAAATGATCAGGGAAAGTGGTCAAGCATGCGCAGCTTCTCCTCGCTTTCCATCGCGTCGCCGGCTCTACGCTCGGTATCCAACCCCATCCCGTTTTGGTTTCTTGCTTTTCAGTTCCAAGAATATGGTTGGTCTGACCGAGCAAACACTCCGGCTTACCCTTCGAGCTTTGTCGCCACAGCACTCTTACGATTCCACATGGCGAGAAACGGGTGCCCACGCCCCTTTCATTCCCGAGGCATGGAGCCGTGAGCAGTGCTGTGGCTGTAAGTTCGGGTCTGACTCTACCCTGGTGTAAAAAATCACCATATCTCGCGCTCGTAAGATGCGGGGTATCATCGGGGGGGCACACAGATGACGGTTTCCCCCCCCATCCAAACTTAATTAAGGAATAACAAAAACACACACAGAAAGACTACCCATTCGAGATATTGTTGTTGTTGTTGTTGTTGTTGTTGTTGTTGTTGTTGTCTTCACATTAAAAACCGTTCCGATCTCTCTCTACCCAGTACCTTCGTATGTCCGTACTGATCCAACACTCGACGCGGTCGATTCCCGTGGTCACAGGTTAACTTACCCTAAAAAGGTACACTCAAATAAACTGGCCCCGAGGGGTCCGCAAGTCAATAGAAATCAACGACAGATATTATTCGAGATATACCCACAGTCGAACGGGATGTGGTGGAGTCTTTTCAGTGAGTGCTTGTTTCGAATGTTTGATTTGCTGTTTGCAAAAGTGACTCACGGTCCTTGCATCATCGCGATCATCATGCATTGCATTCAGAACCTGCTGTGTTGCCCAGCGCTGCGTGTTCCTCTCCATGCCAGCCCTGCTATCATGGTGTGCAGAATTACGCGTCATTGGCGAATAGTTTAGTGCTTGATTGGATATAGTACCGATGACGTCAATTCCGAGTATCCAAAAAGACTGCATACTTGTACAAGTTCTCTCCTCTCACCTACGTATGTCTGCTAGATCTACTCAATCACTGCTGTACACATGACAAGAGTATCTTCACCGCCGCATGTGACGTTGTAGCCTATAGACAACAGCAGGTTCGTAGACACAAGTCCAACTCAACTCCTCATCCGTACTTAAACGTCCAGGTGGACAAAATCAGAGCAAAATCACGATTATGTAGGTAGATGACGACCTTGGAACCTGCCGAGTTGAAAAAAAAGTGGAAATTTCTGCGACGGTTGGTGCGCAGGAACGGGGTAACCCGTGGACCAATCAGCTAGCTCCTTCGCTGTTGGCCCGACCATTGATTGGAAACATGAACATTGCCTCTGCTTGTATGCATACATAGCATCCACCAACGTGGATCCACCCTCGCATTCCGCTGTGTGCAACGAGCACGTGGGTTTGGTTTTGTTTGATGGCGGGGCAGACCATTGGTGGCACAGATTCCCCAGCTTGATCTACTGCAATTGACGCAATCGCCTTTTGGGACTGTTCGACATGCCGTCAAACTGTACACTTCCAGTCTGCCTACCACTCCTGGGAATTCCTGTTCTCGTGCACGCTCCAGTCTCAAGTCAAAACAATTACTCTACTTAGTATCCATGCCACCTCACGGGATCGATGGTTGGTTGTCTCCCGATACAATTGGCTCGCCCCTAATCGCCACACGCAAGCTGGTCTAGAAAAGGAACGGCCTAACCACACGTCCGTGCAAAGAACGACGCTCCCGTCGTCGCGTTCCTCTTTGAAAAAGAATGGTAACAGAGGACGCGATAATATACGGTTGTAAGTGACCTCCAAACTTGTACTCTTAGCCCCCTAGCTTGTGTTTCTGCGGTAAGACCTTCGGGATAACAGAGGTCCTTTGTACAACATACCCCCCCCCCCCTCCCGCGCCAATGCCATCGTCTCGGGGTGCGGTAGAATCGCACTACTACCACAATACTACCCGTGAACCACCCTCGCCCAATTCTTGCAAACTACGGGGTTCCAACAACCCCCGCGTAAAAGATCGTTTTCGTGTTGAACGAAGAAAGTCCTTTCTATTGCTACAACGGAGCTCCCTCCACCGCCGTCGCCCCCTGCTCTTGCCGCTCCCACATGAACGCGCCTCTCGTCGCGTCGTCGAAAAGCAGCCCCCGCTTGGCTTCGTCGTCGAAAGCTTCCTCGGGAAACCACACCCCGGGCCGCACCTGTTCCAATCAAGTTGTACCCACGGTCGGATCAAACCCCCCACCCCCCCCCAACCAACACGCAAAATAACAAGGGGAAGAAGAAGAAGAACACCGCTCGTTAGCAACCCGAGCAGGGCAGATCACGGCACGGGGCAGGGCGCAGCATGGTAGTAGCGCAGCGCGGCGGGGGATGGGTAGGTGCATCTGACGCGAGGAAAGTCCAGAAACCAATCAATGCGTAAGAGAGGCGGGCAGAGCCAAACATTTGATTTTCCTCTGTTGTCTGCCGACAACAGTCTGAGCCAGCATTGAAAATTGGTCTTGGTGCCATGCCGGTCTTGTGTGCATAGCGGTGTGCGCACTCACATCTCCCCTGAGGGTCGCGACGACGAAGGCGGCCGTAGCGATGCCCACGCAGACCTCGAGGTCTTCGTGAGCGTAGTTGAGAACAGCCTTTCTACCGTCCTTGGCCACCGCCTCCAGCCGCATGGCGTTCGTTGCTCCAACCTTGGTGTTGTTTGGGTTTTGGAGCAACGACGTGCATGCGTGTGCACGTTCCGTGTTGAGGTAGACGATAGATAGATAGATGGATAGATAGATAGATAGATAGATAAGAGCGAGAGAGAGAGAGAGAGAGAGAGAGAAAGAAAGGTCAGTAGTGGTGTCGATGATTCCCTGTCTTCCCCCGAACCAGACCCGAAAGCGTCTTTCTTGCCACCAACCGCGATTCGGAGGTCGGTGACGTGCTACGCTGCACCTGCGAAGCAGGGTCACAGCTGCGCAGAGTAGGGGTACTATTCATCACAAATGACTCCTGTACCCAAAAGCCCCGCTTGTTCTCTCTCGCCCCCCACCCTCCCGTCTCTCTGTCTCTGTCTCTGTCGCTGTCTCTCTCTGTCTGTCTGCCTGTCTGTCTGTCTGCCTGTCTGTCTGTCTGCCTGTCTGTCTATCCTTCAGGAGGACGACAATGGCGTGACAGAGAGAATCCACATCCAACGCCAAAGCCCTTCTCGCCGCAGAGCTCCGGTGCGGAGGCCGGCCGTGAAGGAAATAACGAGTACATTCGTCAGCAAGAAAAAAACGAAACATGAAAAAAAGAAAAAAGACATCCCAAGATATTTGCCAAGATAGCAGTCCGTTTGGCGCGTCCATCTAGTCTCCCAACTCTCACCAGCTTGTCCGTTATTCGGACCAGGGGCTCGGAAAACTCCGCGAGCGCCTGCATGAGGTCACGGTTGCCCATTATGCTGTCGGGCAGGAGAGTCATCCCCTTCAGCAAGTAGTTCCACGGCTCTGGGGACGTGCCGAAGTAACTGGTAACAAAGGGCCACGAGTTTGCGGTTACAAGGTAAAATGGGTGTTACGCTGTTTTTTTGTTGCCGTTTAGAACCGCTCTTGATCGTTTGAGAACACCAATCCAAACCCCGTCTTAGGCGGGGAGACACTTCCCACACTTGATAGGTGCTGTCTCTGCTGCATTACCCAATCGTGTTCGTTATGGAAACACTGGCCTTGCCGTGAGACGAGGATGGGTGGGCAGGGAATCGCACTTGTAGGCTTTGAGGGTCCAAGAAGCACATAGATCTCCTTCGCCGAACGCGTGCGCAGGCACGCCGTCCAAAGAGACCCCCCAAGTGGTCGCGATGTCGAGGTAAGAGTTGCGGTTGGGGGTTTCATACAACGTAGGACCGCCGTGGCGGTTACTCACGTGCTGATGTTGGGAATGCCGAGAACTTGGTTGCACGTGAAGGACTCGATGAGGTTCATCCGGAAAACCTAACAAACACGGAAACAGAGAATGAGACAAGAGAGACAGGGAGATGTACAGAGGTGGGGAGGAGTGTACTTATGTACTCGTAGTCGTGCATGCCGTAGTCGTTAGACCATTGACCTCGCATCCCTACAAAGCCGGGACGGAGCACGCCGGGTTCTCACCGGACCAGGTTCTCACATCACCAAGCGCGAAGCGCCGTGAGGTATTCGGCGAGTCGCATGAAGGGTGAGCTGCATCCTGCTAAGGGTGTTCGGCATCTTGTGCTTACTTCCTTGCGTACAGATGACAGCTGCGTATGACTTACTTATTTTCTGGTGCTTTCACTTCCAGAGACAGGTATAAGCACGGCTGTGTAACTGCCTCGAGGATGCTTGACCATTTTAACACAACGTGGTGCGATCATCCCCCTTGCGCGGAGTGAGGGTTCTCCACCCCGTACAACATGATCTACTCGACCACCATTATGGTTACCGCAAAAACAAAAACCAGAGGTAAAAAACCCCGGAAACCTGGTTGCCGAGTTCACGAAGCGAATTGGCTTGTTTTACAACGTCGTTGCCAAGCGACGAAAACCCAACCCCGATGGCAAACACCGGGGGGGGGGGGGGGGGGGGGGGGGAAAAAAAAAAAAAAAAAACCCCCCACCCCCCCGGAAAAAATTTTTTTTTTTGGGGGGGAAAAAAAAAAAAAAAAAATTGGAGCTTCGGGGGGGGGGGGCACCCCCCCCCCCTCCCCCCCCCCCAACCCCCCGGGGGAACCCCGCCCCCCCCACCCAACGCCCCCCCTTGGGCCCGGGAGCCCCCCCCCCGGGGGGGAAAAACCCCCCTGCCAAAACGGGAAGGGGATGGAACGGGGGGGGGGTTTCCAGCCCCCCCCCCCCAAAACCCCGGGGGGGCCCCCCCCCATCCTGACCCCCTAAGGGGAGGGGGAAACAAAAAAAAAAGGAAATTTTTCCCCCGGGGAAGGGGGGCCCCCCCCCCATCGGGGAAAAACCCCCCCAACCCACCCCCCCCCCCCCGGGGGACCCCTTTTCCTTGGTTTTTAAAAAAAACGTAAACCCCCACCCTGGGGCGGGGGTTGAACTTTCCCAAGGGGCCAAAAACTGGCCGGGGGGGATCAAACCCCAAAAAAGGGGTTTGGGGGGGGCGCAAAAAACCCCCCCTTTTTTCCCCAAAAAACGGCCC
>FN649726.1:3133069-3143534 GCA_000310025.1 Ectocarpus siliculosus | reverse complement strand
AAGGAATTGGGTTTTTTTTAAAAGGTGGTTGCCAAGGGAGGAAACCCCACCCCGGAGGCAAACCCCGGGGGGGGGGGGGGGGGGGGCGAGCGAGAGAGACAAAGAGAGAGCACCCAAGCAGCACGGAGATAATTTCTATTATTGGTGGTGACGACAAAACAAACAACATTGGAGCTTCGGGGGGTCGGCGCACGCACGCTCACTCCGCCGCCACCAGCACCACGGCGGATCCCTGCCGCTCGCAGCGACAGCGCCCGCTTGTGCTCGTGAGCCACGCCGCCGGCGTGCACATACCGCGCTGCCAAACGCGGAGCGGCATGCAACGGCGTGGGTGTTTCGAGCTCCACGCTCTCAGAGCCGCGTGATGGCCCCACGCAATCATGAGCCCGTAAGGAGAGGGGGAATCAAGAAGAGACGGATACTTTAGCCCAGGGCAAGGGGCGCGCCGCCAGCATCGGGCGAAAACTCGCGCAACCAACCTCACACCGCACGTGTGACCTCTTTCTCTTGCTATTTAGAGCAAACGTAGACCGCGACTCTGTGCATGCTGTTGTACGTTCCCAATGGCTCAAAAACTGCACGTGGTGTATCAAACCTCAAAAAAGTGTCTTGTCTGCTGCGCAAACGACTCGCCGTCTTTTCTCCGATAGACTGCCCGAAGTCGACCTTCTTGAAGCCGCTGGCTGGCTCGTGGAAAATCTCGTTGCCATCCTTAAAGCCGAGAACCTTCTCGCATAGGATGAGAAACTGTTGGAGAGGAGGTGGCGAATCAACCGGCAGCGGATTGGGAGACGAAAGGGAAAGCCGGGGATGAAATGGGGGGGCCGTGGTTTGAAACCGGGAGGAGTTAGGGGAGGGGGTGGGTGGGTCGATGAGTAGGAAAAAACGCCCACGACCAAGATAGTACGGGACAGACAACGAACCGGCGTGGCGCTTGCCGTACGGTTGAAATATCCAAGACCAACCGCTGTGGCCATCTGCTGAAACATCCAAGAGGGGCGATCCCTTTTGTCAATCGATCACGCCGCCGCTCGCGTACCGTGGCGCTCAGGATGGTGGTGCCCGCATTCCCTGTTCCCGCGGTGTACGCCGAAAAGTCGATCGACTCCACCTCGCTGGCGCCGCCAAGCATCTCGCATGCCTGTAGTTCATGTTTGCGTCGCGTAATGCCCCCCCCCACCCCCCAGCCTCCGCCCCGCCCGGCCACACCGCCGCACACCCCGAGGGGACACACGGAGTAGGGAAAAGCCGCAGAGAGAAGGGTCGAGGGGACATGAAACGGGGAACAGGGTCAACAACAAGACGGGCAACAGTGCGTGAGCATGCGCTGTAACTTTGTGCCACAGGCGAGAGCGAGATGCGCCATTCCCGTTACGCTCAAACTACTCGAGCAAAAACACTGGTTGGATGCAAATGGCAAGAACCTCCCTCGTGTACAGCAGTGGTAAAAGCAGGGACTCTTTCCGAGAGGCAAACTCGCTACGTACGACCACACCGTGGGTCTGAAACACTTGTGCTGCTACCCGTTCATTCACTCATACGGTACCAAGTGTGTGCTGCTACCTCATTCATTCACTCGTACGGAACCAAGTGTGTGCTGCTACCTGTTCAGTCGCTCGTACGGAAACAAGTTTGTGCTGCTACCTGTTCAGTCGCTCGTACCTCAACCGCCATGAGCTGATCGATGCCGGGCCAAATTCCCGCCGATATCGTCGCCGAGACCCCAGCCTCCTGCGCTTTTTCGTTGAGCGCTTTAGCCACCGTCGCCAAGCGAGCGTCATCACAGACATCCACGTAGGGCACCTGCACGCATGTGTCAGAGGGGAAGGGAACGCACACACACAGCAGTCTCAGCAGAGAGAGCCGGCCAAAAAGAATCGCAGGGACGAACTTTCTGAAGCCAGCAACAAGCACACTGGGGCGAAGAGCCAGTAGTCGGATAGAGCAAAATCCACTGCAGGGTAATGATGCTAGCACAGGAGGGGTACATACCGCAGTTAGGAACGCTGCGTGTTGCACTTTCGTGTTTTCCTTTTGCCAGGTACATGTACCTTGAATCCGGAGAGTCGGGGGCGCCAGCTGACAAGAATGCGTGTTCGTGTTGTTTCGTCCCGGTATCAGACTGATGGCTATTCTTTCAATAAGTGGGAGGGTTAGCGCGATCGATGCACACGCACATACGCCTGGTGTGGGTAGTACCGAATACTCCTGTTTTGAGTACCGCGCAAGAAGCGGGGAGCTACAGCAAGTAACAGCTGTGGTGAGCAGCGCGAGTGAGCCCTCGCCTTCTCTCGAGTTCGAGCCACGAACAGGAACAGCACAAACAAAAAAAGACGGGTACTTCTTGTGCAGAAAGACAGTGACAGACAGTTCTCGAGGAGAAATAATTCACTTGTTGCTCATCAGACCGTTTGACTCGTTCATACTCTTTGAAGAGACGCCTCAAAGGTAGGTTAGGGCGAGGGAGCGGGGAACTCAAGAGGTGCCCAACCCAAGGGAAATAAAAAGACTTCTTTGCAGGACAACCGTTGCTGCCAATAGGATGAAACAAGCATCAATCACTGCGTGCACATCTTAAAGCCGTGGCCTACAAAGCAGATCTTGGAAAGAGCCCTCCTCTCGCCTTTGCCGCTATCGCAGCCTCCAACACCTCCGGCCTTGTCTTCCTTTGGAACGGCCCGGCCGTGTGCACTACCAGGTCGCAGCCGTCGAGAGCGCTCGCCAGGGAAGCGGCGTCGCCGAGGTCCAGCTCGACGAATTTCACGTCCGAGTAGTCGTACTCTTCGTCTGCTCCTGGCAGCGTGCGCCATCGCTGTTGGTGGTGCACGAGAGGTTCTCAAACCAATCGCGTGCAGGATGCGATAAATAGCGAGGGGGTGCGAAGGACGGGCGGGGGTGGGGTGGTGTCACGGGGTGAGACGAGGACGAACCATCTCACTGCTGTTTGTTGGTGTAAAGAATATTGTTGTGGTGGTATGCCCACGCAAGTGGAAGCAGAGGCTGACACCCACCGACGCTATTCGGCGTGGTACCTCATAGAAGTACGGCAGTCGCACCTCAGCGCGGAACACGTATGCATAGCAGCAGCGTCAACAGCAGTTGTAGCTGATTTGAACGGATATTATTGTACCTCGACGCTTTTGACGAAGTTCCGCTGGCTCCGTCCACCAACCAAGAGCTCGAGGCCCGGCCCTGCAAGCTGTCGGAGAGCTCTCACGGTGCTCCCCCCCACCCGCCCGGAGCCCCCGACAACGATGACCCTCGCGTGTTTGTCGTATCCTCGTGCACCACCACCATCATCGCCCTTGGCACCTAATCCGCTCGGGGTGCTGCGACAACGAAACCGATGCCCGTGCGTACTAGTATCCCTGCCGCTGCTCCTGCTGCTGCGGAACCAGTTTGGGGACAAACAACGCACGCCTATTGGTTGGTACGCACGGCGAGTTGTCATGGATCGTAGCATAGCAGAGGGCAGACGAAGGCACACACCGGCGGATCTACCTTTGGCAAGAAGGAATGAAGACAGCTTACATTAGAAAAGGCGGCCCTTCACACACATGTGATTGTTTAATGCTTGACGGAACTACCCGCACCATACTCTCCAATACAACCCAAGCGCTACAGGTACGATACTAGCCGTGCGTGTGAGGGTCCAGGGTAGGAAGATGGGCACGGCATCTGATGAGAACGTGAACCTGTCATACGAAACATGAACGGCCGGGTAGTTGGCCCGCACACACTCACCTCGTGCGGGATTCAAGCTGGACATAAAAAGCCCCAACCGGACAATAGCAGAGCCATAAAGCGGCAGCTAGCAAAACCTGGATCTGGATTAAGGCATGGACCATTGCAGATAGATAGAGAAGGGAGGTGATGGTGATGGTGAACACTACACTGCATCAACTGCTTGCTGTGTGTGTCGTCACACAACGTCACACCAAGAGGCAACGCGAAATGTACACACAGTACTTGTTTCGCAGTACGCACATAATCCAGTGTGCGAAGCCCCTCCCGGCCGCCGAAAGCAGCGACAGAGCAGCAGCCGCAGCACATACACGAGAGCTCGCTGTCTGCTCGAACAACTGGCCCGGGGAGGGGAGAGGGAAAGAAATACTATCAACATCTACGTCGGGTTGCTGGACTCCTTGGGTTCGGAAATCGATGAAGCGGGTTCTCGCAACCGCAGTAGTTGCCTGCAGCTCGCTCCACCTGGCGCGGTCGCACGCGTCCTCCGCAGGATGGGGAGCACCAGGTTCCACGGCAGGCGGAGCGGGCGGTGCTTGGCCGAGCTTCCCCGCTGAAGACCCGCCTAGCAGACCACCGCAGGGCTCACAAACTGACCAACCTCCTGTGGACCCCGCCAACTACTACAACAATAACAATATCCCCCCAGGGAATTTGAACGCTCCGGCTGCCGCGAACGGAGCTGCTGCTACCGGCTATCATGACCCGTCAACGTACCACCCACAGCAGCAGCAGCAGCAGCAGCAGCAAGAGCGACAACCACCACCACCACCACCATATGGGTCTCCGAACGTCCCGCAGCACTCGCGATGGGCAGGACAGCAGCAGTACCCGCCCAACCAACAGCAGCAGCATGTGAACGGCCAGTTCCCTCGACGAAACGAACGGTATCTTCCTCCAGCACCAGGCGATGGCAATGGCGAGCCCATACACCTGGGGACGAGATGGCGGGGCCTCGTCTCGAGAGTCAAGGACGCGGTTAGGTCGGGGCAGCCGCCGCCGGCGAACTACGGCGGACAAGACGGAGGAGGGTATCATTACGGCGGGGGCGGCGACGGCGGCGGCTGGGCCGAAGGTGGGGGCGGGTACTCGCCGCCACGGTCTCCCTGGGAGGGCGGCGTAGACCAAAACACGGGGTACAGCTCTCCTCCGGTAGGTAGCGGTGGGCAGGCTCAACAGGCCTCGAACGGCGGCTTCGGTGGTGGCTACGAGCAGCAGCAGCAGCAGCCGGCGTTTCCTGGTCCACCAGCACCGGGTTACGACCCCCCGCCGGAGGTGGCACAGCAGCAGGGCGGGTACCCGCTCGGTGGCGGCAGCGCCACCGCTTCCACCGATGCCTCTTTCGACAACCGGCAGGGCCAGCAACACCCCGCGTCCACTCCCCCGCCGTTCTTCGACCCTCAAGCTCCACCTCCTGTTCCGCCGCAAGACGATGGCGGCGGCGGCGGCAGCAGCAGCGGGTACGGTAACGAACCTAGGAGCGCGGGGGGGTACGGTGATGGCAGCATCGGTGGTGACACCGTGGTGGACACGTTCGGTGCCGCCACGGTGCCGGAGGGTAGGCATGGCGCGGCGGGCAGCAGCGGCTCGGAGCCGTCGTTTGAGCCCCCGCAGGCGGGAGCTGCGTCGGTAGGGCAGGGCTGGTCAACGCCAGGCGTGGATGCCGTCCCCGCTAGGGAAGAGCCCGCAGCCGAAGGCGGGGAGGATGATGATGTAGGGAAGGCCGGATCGACGACGGCCACGGTACCGGCTGACCCACAAGGCGGCGGCGTTTCGGGGAGCGGGTCGACGGCAGCAGCAGCAGCAGCAGCAGCAGCGTGGCCCGGTGTGGACAACGCCGATGCTACCGAACCCTCTGTGAGTCGTGCGGGAGGGAGCGAGCCCGTGGTAGGGACGGAGGTATTCGACAGCAGCAGCGTCGGCGGCGTCTCATTCCGGTCGAACGGGGGCGACGGCGCCCTAGACACGATGCCAAGCTCGGCAGACCATGGAAAGGAGGAGGTGGACTGGGGGACCGGGGTCGAGGAGGACGGTGACGAGGAGGGGAAAGGAGCGGAGGGCGAGTCCGGGGAGACGGTGGAGGTTCCCGGCTCGGAAGAGAAGCTCCAACTGGAGAGCGAGGAGAAGGCGCTCATACGCGAGTTGGAGCGCATGGACAGCACCATCGGCAACGGGGACGACCCACCGAGCATTGGCAGCGAGAGGCCGCGGGTTGTTGGCGACGGCGGTAGCGGCGTGTCTACGCTGTCGCCGACGACACCGCCGCCGCTGCAGCCGCCGCCGCCGTCGTCGGAGCACCAGGCGATGATCGACAGAGAGGTGGAGCACCAGCTGGACGATCTGTTTGACAGCATTATCCTCGACGACGCCGACGATCCCGATGCCGAAGGCGGAGAGTACGCCGTTCCGTCGGAGGCGGCGGTGGTCGGATCAGGGGGCGTGCCGGGGCAAGGCTGGGGTTCTCTTGTTAACGATCACGAGGAGGAGGCGGTGGACGCGGTGCGAGAACAGCCGGCGGCGGGGCCCACGCAAGCGGCAGACCAGGATCGTCGCACTCCCTCCTCGCACGGTGACGCGAGCGTTCATGCCGCAGCGGACGCGCGGGCGCGCGGCGGCGTTTCGACGCCCGGCGGCGCTCCCCCCGGGGCCGCGAGCACGTCAGCGGTGGCGGGCGAAGAGGAGGAAGGAGAACCGCCGGTGGCAGCGGAGGCGACGGCGATTCCTGAGGTCGGGTCGTCGTCGGGCGCGGGCTCGGCGGGATCGTTGTGGGGAAACACCAGGCGCTGGGAAACGTTACCGCCTCAACCCGATGCGGCCACCTCTGATCCGGTAGTAGTATTAGTAGAAGAAGAAGAAGAAGAAGAAGAGGAGGAGGAGGAGGAGGAGGAGGAGGAGGAGGAAGGGGAGGAAGATTTGGAGGACGAGTCGGATGTACGGGTGCTGCTGGACCCGATCGAGTTGCCGCCTTCCGCGGCCAGCGACGAGATTTGGAACGACCAGCACCTGCAGGACCAGCTCGACGCGTACTGGGAGCAGAGCCGGAGGGGGGGCGCGGGAGCGGGAGCGGCGGCAGCGGCGCCATCGACGGCGACGGCCGGGGGAAACCAGCTGTCGGCGTACGGGGGGGGCGGCGGCGTGCCGCACTACGGCCCCGGCGACTGGGTGGGGGGAAACGGCGGCGGGGCGGCGTTGTTGCCAGAACCGCTGCCCGGTTCTGCGGCGGACGGCGCCGCTCGTACCAGCGGCTGGGTGGCGTCGCCTCGCCTTTTCGACGGGGGCAGCCAATCGCCGATCAACATCTACGGCAACGTTCACGTGCACCTGCAGCAGGGTGGCGCGCAGGACGGCGGGGCTCAGCAACAGCAACAGCAGCAGCAGCAGCAGCAGCAGGGGCAACCTTCGCCGTCTTCGGAGCTTAGCGCGAGGGAAAGATACTACTCGCAGGGGGAGACGAGCTGGTCGGGCAGCGAGCGAGGGGGGCAGTAGCAGCCGCATGTTTTGAGGGCGGTCGACAGGGGGGTGACAGCAGTAAAAGTATGCCCTCCATCTTTCTTCGTCATGGGGTGGGGCCGCCACGGGGGGGGTCCTCTAGAGGCATAAGGGTCAGTATTCTGGGATGGGAGGTGAGGAGAAAGGCGGGCAGAACTCCCGTGTCATGTGTCTACAGTATGTGGTGTTTTTTCCCCGCCGAAAATCGTGAGAGGGCTAATCAATGTACGCGGCGACTATAAGTGGTGGCATTGTTTTTTCTGGCGTCTCGGGGGGGGAGATGGACGGTTGATTGGCAGATCGTGCTTAGTCGGGCGGTAAATTTCGATTTCGAGGCGTGATGCTTTGTTTATCCGTGGCCTTCGTTTTCGTTGTTCGTGGTTTCGACGCGTTTTGGGCGTTTTACTTCCTCCTCATGTATGTTGTTTCAGTAGAAAAATGAGGTTGACCGATGGCCTAGAGCCAGCCAGAGTTGGGAGGGGCGCGCAGTTTCTTGAGGTAAATGAATACGACGTTTTATTTGGCCACGGTGCCGCCCGCCTGCGTCTTTTGTTCACTGCTGCGTGGACGTTCGTGGTTCCGGACGCTGTCGTCACCGATCAACCAGTGGCGGATCACCACGCTGATTCCCTTTTTTTTTTCTGCCTCCATTTTTTGTGCCGTGCGAGCGCACAACAACACCGCTCAAGATCATACCCTGCAGCACCCGGGCGTTAGAATCACATTGTTTGACGCTACGCCGCGCAAGCAAGGGTTATTGCATGACGTAAAATGCTGACGCGTGACCCGGGGGTAAACCACGTTTTTTTCACCGCAAGCGTGAAGGCTCTCATCTCATTCTCGAAGACCATGTGACTCACCAACTAACCACCCTTTAAGGGAGAGAGGTGATGGAAGTTGCAGTCCGTGGATTCGACCAAACAAATTGTCGCATCGAGCAAATTGAAACCTATTTTCGCCTGTCTGTGCACTGAAAGTATAGTTTCGTCCGTGTGAAAAAAAACTTAAGTTACCTGGGGGTTGGTGGCACACGGCGAGCGCTAGAGGTCTTCGATAGTGTTGGCAACCCCAAGAGGAAATTATTGTGGCACAGAGGGCATCAAGCAACACCGTATAGCTGGAACACACGGCGAATAGTAGGTCTCCAACGTGTGTGTGTGTGCCGTCCCATCCATTCTGGACGTCATCAGTCTTCGCATCTTTCCGTGTGCTACCTGGTTGCGCCAATCGCGCGGGGTCACACAGACAGGACGAAACAAGGCCCCACGAAGAAATTAATTGAATCTATTTCGTCTCCACCTTGTCTTCTTCTTCTGCGGTTATTTCCTTTCTCTGTTTGCCGAGAAGGATTCAGCCGTTCCATCCCCCCGTCGACCGTGAGGTCGAAGTTGTGGCGTACACTCCTCGTACGTGTAGACTTGGGAAATCAGAGGCTGGTTGTTAGACGACAGAAAACGCCGAGTACTACCGGAGCTGGTGGCGCACGTGCCGTAGCAGGCTTCGAACGACTTGTGGTTGTTGTTGTTGTTGTTGTCTTCACATTTAAATCCGATCTCTGTACCCAGTATGTACCTTCATCTGTCTGTCCGTATGTACCAGTCCAACACTTGAAAGCGGTCGGTTCCCGTGGTCACAGGATAACTTACCCCAAAACAGGTATACCAGACTTATAATGGACCCGAACAAGTTGACCCGAAGCGTCCGCAAGTCAATAGAAATCAACCAGACAAATAGCCTACAGTAGCAGCCTCCGCTCGCCTCTTCACGCTACGCGAGGTAAACTAGACTGGAAGTCAACATCACGGGTAGTAGGTATTTCCCTGGTTCTTGGTATTTCACAGAAGAGAAGAAAGACGGTCACGATCTGGAAAGGAAAATGAATAAAAAACAGTAGCCTCCGCTGACGCTATGGACTTGTTGCTGCTATCTTAGACTCTTTTCTATAAGAGAGAGAGATGGATTTGTTGGGTCATATTAAGAAAACAAAAAAAACGAAAAAGAAAAGAAAAAATAAGACAGAGGGAGAAAAAGAGAAGAAAGACGACGAACAACGCCAGAAAACCACTAACTACGGCTGTACCTACTACCTACCGTAGCGACAAACTAACAAACAAAACAACAAAAAGGGCCACCCCGAGACAGCAAAGGCACGTCATCGCTCGTGGGGGGGTTGGTGTAATGGTGCATCAGTGATGGGTGGGAGGGGATTATCACGGGGTTCATCAATCTGGCAAACGTGACGCCACTCGGTCTGCCTCTTGGGAAAAACAAACAAGCATTGATCGTACACCATTCGCACAAGTAGTGAGGTATGAACCCACTCCAAAGAACGTTCACGATCCTCAATCCCTAACATGCGAGGTACACAAACATCGCCATCATCGCGCTTCCTCGCCAGACAAGCCACGTCGGGCCAAGGAGCACCGCATGCTCAAAATCATTCGAACGGTGTAGTACTATAGGTGCATCGCTGGGCTGCGCACTCACTCCTGAGAAAAAAAGTTGCTGCGACACGCACGGGTTCGTTGAAGAAGGCCCGTCCGTTATTTTGCTCTCCCTGGCTTGACAGCGACGTCGACTAACATGCCAAGCAACATAAAGGCTACCTACACGTACGACGGAGGATTCAAACAAACATCACGTTGTCATCGTTGTTAACAAGAGAGGTACACTGGTCTCTACAGGCAGTAGTAATAGCAGCAGCAGCAGCAGTAGTTTCTGCGAAAAAATGGTCACACACAAGGCCAACGACACGAAAAGGCGAAGTACACATCATCATCAGTTCTTCTTCACTAAATCGAATTTTCAAAACGGAAATACATTAGCTCTGACGGGGCGGTACAAACACAACGATACATCGGCGGTGCCCCCCGACCCCAATCCAGACCAACCCTTTCCCGTCCCATCACAGATCATCGGTGGTCGCAGCGTGCCCAAATTTCATAAACAATCGTATCATCCGCTACCGCCCACAGCGGACGGACCGTACAGACAAAATGTTCTCCGGTAGCCAAAGCGTATCGTTTTCAAGAAACTGAAACAAGTTCGGGGCTCGTGGCCGGCGCGTGGGGGGGGGGGGGGGGGGGGGGGGCCCCTCTCTTTATTCCCCCCCCACCCGGGAAAAAATGGGGGTTTTAAAACCCCCCCTTTTTTTTCCGGGCCCCCCCGGGGCGGAAAGGAAAAAAACCCCCGAACCCAAAAAAAACCACAAAGGGGGGGGGTGAGCCCCCCC
>FN649726.1:3092133-3126580 GCA_000310025.1 Ectocarpus siliculosus | reverse complement strand
CCTGATGTTGGGGGAGTTGGGAATAAGCCAGAGCAGAGGGTTCCGGAAGGAGACGGGGGGGGGGGGGAGGGAGGGAGCTGGGAGAGGATTCCTAAGAAGGAGAAAAAGCAGAAGGCAGGCGGTCAAGAGCGCCACGTCGGACTAAAAAAATAGAAGTCGACACTGCTGCGGGTGGAGGTTGGAAGCTTGAAAGTTGTCGGTGGCAGCACCGATCACGGGCCGGCGCGCGTGTTCGTCAGCCTGAATCAAAGGGGGGGCGGATAATAGAGACGAGCGAGAGAGGGGCACTAATTTCACCAGCCCGGTGGTCGCTACTAACGGCACGGGAGACGTAAATAAATAGTCTCATATTTCTTACTTTGAAAAAATATTCTTCTTGAAGTACATGAAGTCGCAGAAGGAGTAGTATACCCGCTACTGATATACCCTTATACATAGGGGATCACATGAGTTTCTTCGCGGTGGGGGATCGAGGGAAACTCGCTGGCTACTGGACTTGGATGAGTACGTGCAATGCAAGTCTCTGCGGCGCCATCGGCAACGGCAAGGTGTAGTACAGAGCGATTACTCTGTTTGCTTCTGTAAATAGGACACATCCACGCAGGAATACACCGCCATGTCTGTCGACATACGTGTCTCTTGCGTATGCATTCATACTCGCTTATCCTCCGCCGGCCGTGACCTCAAACGTGAACCCATCACGGCTAGTCTAGGTCGAAGGACACGGACTTGACCTCCCGCAATGTCTACGGCAACGCTTGGGCAACGTCTCCCCTTTTCACTTCAGCCTCGGATCCGCGGAGCGTTGTCACATTGTCACGTGTACCCCCGACCCAATAGAACACATACGCACGCGTGACGTACGAGCGCGGAACGCCGCTGTGCAAGACGGAAGAAGCAAAACCTGCCGGGCTACTGCGCGCGAATATCCCTATCGTGGGAGGGAATCATACGGCCGCAACCTCGAATCGGTTTTCAGCTGGTTGCGTGTCCGTTTGGGCGATATACGCACACATATCTTTCAGAGATTGGATAAAGTATTCTCTCTTGCGGAACTACTTGGAAAGCATGACTGACGGCCCCTTACCCCATCCAGAGCCAGGAGAACAAGCGTGCATCATCAAGACTCAATCAACACAGCGCACGGTTGATCCGTCCGGTGCCTGGATATTAGCTGTACCACTTTAAACCACGGAGTTGACGCATTTGTGCCGCGCTGACGGTTTGGGAGATTATTATACCGGAGGGGGGCGCACCCGAGCAGTCTATTTGTTTTCCTCAAGTCTAATTGCGCCCACATTCAACAGGATCTTGAAGAGACCCGCTGTAGACTATGTGTTCGGCTTCGTAAGCACCTCACTTTCGCAAGCGTTCCACCGTAGAGAGCGCACTGGATCTACGGCCACGTCGCGCAGCATTGGCACTACTGCCGTAAGTTTCTCTGCACGGGGAACCCTTCCTCCTGTCCCGCTCTCCACTCACATGTCTGGATGGTCATGAAGCGGCATGCAAGCCCCCGGCGGCAGAACGAACACTCCGATGGAGAAGGTCGCCTCTTGCGCGATGTGTAGATATCGAATCTCCCCCGAGAGGATCGACGGAGGGCTGATGTAAGGGTGGGCGTACGGCACCATGCCAAGCGCCTCGGGTGTGAGCATCGCCATTGCCTGGCCCGGAACAAACAGGGGAGCGGGCCCGCGTGTGGCATATTCGCGAGGAACACAGCTAGACAGTCTAGCGTAGCTCTGTAGATAAAAGATATTCGACGACCTCCTGTGCCGACTGCTGTAGCTCGCTGCGTCCACCGGACGGAATACAACAGAACGACAGTAGATTCTTAGGGCAGCAAAAGCCACGCCGCCGTCCTGCCGTACGGCCCGGCACGAAAGGGGGGGATGGATAGTTTTGCTTTGTGGGCTACCGAACGCACGAACAGCTGCGAGATTTGGAATCCAACCGTTGATAGTGAGGCCACGTTGACTACACCGTCGCTCACTTCAATAGCCACCCCCCGGCCCCGACTGGACTGGATACCCAGTGCCCAAAGATCAGAGATCTCAGGAAAACTCATCCATGCCTCTCACTTGTTCGATGGGCTGAATATCCTCAGGCGTCATCTCCCCTCCCGGCCTTGAGTGGATCGTACTGGCGGTTGCCCTGGCAACAGCAATCACCTGAACTCCAGCTCGAGTCCTGTCCATCAGTCAGTATCCTGCGCCCCCGGCGCTTGCCGCGAGCCTTTCGGGGCAAAGTGATGGCAATGTTCGATCGTTGACCAATCAGGACGACACGAAGCCACCTTCCGAGCGGACGATCGATGCAAGTGGAGGGGAGGACCGCGCAGAGAGGGCGGAGGGGGAGAGCGCAAGTATTTTTGTGTCGAGAGAGTTCACATGTCAACACCACCACGTGTTGCTGTTGTTCCGGTCTCCTTCGTGACGTTGCATTTGGTGATTTTTTTCTTGGAAAAAATCTGGATCGTCTCTCCGCCTCGCTGCGTCGGCTCAGCCGCCTTCGTCGGCGGCGGCCGTGGTGAGAGGCAGGGGTAAAAGCCGCACACGCTCACAGTCGCTTACCCAGGCGTCTGATCCTGATTTTGCCCCGTGTGCCGGCTGCGTGCGTTGGTGCGGTGAGCGGGATACGTCGCACTCGGAACGGAGAACAACGAGCAGTGAAGCGGAACCTCAACCTCGTGGGTTGAGGTTTTGTACGCATACAAACAACGCATGGTGAATATTGTGGTAGTCCACGTCGGCACGTCGGTGAATATTAAGGAATAATAAAAACACACACAGAAAGACTACCCATTCGAATATTGTTCTGCTGTTTTACGCCGCCGCTGCGGTGTGGGAGAGGTTTATATACGGCGATCTTTTTCACCTAGGCAAGCAGTTGCTATCCCCCCTGCCAGCATGTGAGTCAGACCCAGTCAGATTCCTCAATGCGCAACCATTCCTCGAAGCTCCGACTCTCAGGCGGGTTCGAAGAAGGGCGGTCCTTCTTTTTCGACAAGCACACAACCACAAATATGTTCCAAGTTCCAGTTCTAAATTCTCAAAGTCCTGCACTGCTGTGCAGCACTTGACTTCTCTCCAGGATCGCACTTCGACTAGATTCTATGTTGTGCGATATAGAACGCGCCTACATTACAAGTTCTCATGTGAGAAAGAAAGGTAGAACTAAACGGACACGACACGAGCCGTGCCAGAGTTGGTAACAACCTGGTCCGCTACAAGGCAAAAAGATGGATCCGGTGGGTTATTATTATTTTTTTTTGTCTTGACTTCAGTTCCTCACAGCATTATTAGTCTAGTGCTGTTTACTCCTAACCCGTGGTCACACAGAAGAGCTCCTCTCCACCCTCCCCTCCTACGGTGCGTTGCCTTCGATTTTTAATGCGAGAAGAGATCAGCACTCTCTTCCCTCTGTGTACACACGAACTAGCGCAATCCACTAGGCCAGGACCGGAAGCGAGAGTACAACTCACTTTGCAAGAACAGCTCGCTTACGCCGGGATTCGAACCCCTGACCTGACCTGTAGAAGGTTTCAAGGTCACCAACTAGACTACCGGGGCGACCGGCTCATATATACATACTGATGAAGTAAAAGAAGTTTAGCGTGTCCCACTGACTGTAATGATTAATTATTAGGAAGCATATATACAAACACAGAAAGACTACTGTACCCATTCGAGATAAGACCACAGTCGAACGGGATGTGTTGAAGTGTTCACAGTGAATCTGTGGGCGCCGGTTGGCTACACTGCTATTGCTAACCCCGCTGGTGATCTCCGACAGGTCATCGGAACACGTCATCACTATCTACGACACAATCAATCGCACGTGACGACGTTCACGTGTATCGTCACATGTGACGCGAAACAACACGTACATACATGTAATAACCCCACCCAGTGAACGGATTAGTATTGTCACGAACGGGTTTGTTTATGTAGTATCTTTCTTTGTTCATGGCGGTATGCATATATATGCACTGGTGTCCCGATATAGTGCCAGTATGTGCCCAGAGGTTTGACCGGCACTATACATGACACCGGCACTAAATCAGAACAGGGATATCGGTACATCAGTATAGGGGTGGACACTCGTGCCCATAGATGTGGCCGGCACTACACCGGGCACCGGCACTATATCGGGGCAATGAATGTATTTGCTTCGTGAAGGTCCGTCACACGCCTGCGCTACAGATTGTATTGTGTTCTTTTTTGCAGGTAGACTAGTCTAGGTGTCGAGCGTCCTTGTTACGCAGCACTCACGCACCGTATCCTGTTGCGTGCACAAACCCTCTGTTACAGGGAAAAACCCGCAACGACAGCGAGAGCGGGTGTTGCTCCTCTGGGCCCAAGCGCGAACACTCCACAATCAGCAATGAATAAAAACTCGCTTCTGTCTTTCGGCACGGCAGGTGGTGGGCACGAGGCGTTGCAGGGGAGGGGGGGAACCCCCGCTTCATTTAGTACACGTGTACATGTAGATCCGCTTGCAACAAATCCGCCGCGAACTACATGATGCACCCCACAAATCATGTACACATTTGTACATGTTCAACACACTGAAGTAATCTGCATCTTCTACAGCAAAAAAAACGGCCCCTTGTTCTATTCCGTGCGAAGAGTAAGCCGGCCGGAGCTGAGTCACTTTTTCGCAGCAGCGGCCACCGTGCCAAGGAGCATGACTTTTGCCCCCTCCACAATCTTCGTTGCGCCGATCTTGTCCCCATCGCGCAAAATGCCCTTGAACAGGAGCTTCTGCCGTAGGAACGGCACGCCGGTGATGGGTTCCAGTCGTCGTTTGAGGTCAAGCACGCTCATTCGGTCGGGCATCACTCCGCCAAGCTCGTAGACAGACTTGCCATGGCCAACCTATTCCGTCGCCGGGCATGGGCGGCGGAGCACCCGTGGCAGCAGCAGCAGCAGCAGCAGCAGCAGCAGCAGCAGCGGTTTCGCAAACGCGAGACTGGGACACGAAACAACCGCAGAGGAAGTGCGCTGCGAGCTAGCCGGTGAACCTAACGTTCGTCAAGCATGCTGCATAGTCTTACCACACCGACACACACTACAAAAGCATAAAGCTAAATGCGCGCGTAGGGCGATGAACGCAACCGTTGTAACGGTGGTCAACTTGTGGATTTAGGGCAGGGAGCCCTCCCCCGACAGAATCAAATCCTTTGGGGTCACGGCGATGTTCAGGAGGGAGAAAACCAAAAGGGATCACCTGCAGTAAAACAAAACTAACGTAACAAGAGCGACAGGACACCAGGATACCTTGCTTCACCCCTTAGCCATGCCACACGACCGCATGTCCTCGACAGTGTCGACGGGAAAAGGCGGGGACTTTCCCGCAAGTCTTGCAACTGCCTTCAGACTTCTGGGATGCAAAACAAGCGAAACGAGCAACCCGGAACCATTCCACCCGCTTGACTCACCGTAATGGTCATGCCCCCTCCTCCGCCTCCTTCTTCGCTAGCCCCGCCGCTGGCGTTCGTCGCTGGTGTTCCTGCTGCCGCCGACGTCACGCCCGAACCTTCACCTGCTTCTTCACACCCTGATGCTTTCGCTCCTACAGCACAGGTGCTCAAAACGTGTCCCGTCTGCCGCTGCTGTTGCTTATTGGGCTCTTCATCACCGCCAATACCACTCCCTTTCAAGTCATCCGGCGCACCCTCCACGTTCAACCCCGGAGCGGCGACGGCGGAGTCGCTGCTGCCTCCCTGCGCCGAGGTATCGGAGGCAGAAGAACCGGCTGGCGGTAGGGTTCGTGGCCGCACCATGACAGCGTCGAACGACTGCAGTTGCTCCGGGGGTAAGTTGTTCAAGATCCCCCCTTGGTAAAAAAAAAAAGGCAGTTCGTACACACGACAAACGCGTGTCGGGGTTCGGTAAATAAATAGATGCACGACGTGACATCGTGCGCGCAAGCAACACCCTGCACCAAGGCGAGTCGGCGCGTGAATGATCGTCGCGGCCTGGTTCACGAACCCGCTGCTCGGGCTGGGTCTGCAAGAGGAAGGGTACCTCCTAGGCGACGGACGCAGCCTTCAAGCCCGTAGGCACTGGGTTGCTCGAGGAAGAGCAACCTCCAAACCGGATTTCTTCATGTACACGACACACGTAGCAAGGCTGCATGTACCAAAGGACCCCTGAAGACAAGACCAGCCCTGGTCCCTCGCTTACAGACATCAATGCATCGGGCAGCGGTGATATACAGCCGTGAATATACGATGTATTCTCTCTCTCCCTCTCTCTCTTTCTCGGGCCACAGCAACACGCTTGTGTTGACTTATTGTTTTGGCAAGAGATAACCCCGCTCGTGTACCCACCTGTTGGCAGCCCGCTACTCGCGCCGACCCGCGCGAGCTCCAGCGGCCGAGCCTCCTCCCCAGCCTTCAGCCGCATATGCCGTCGCCGGGTTTTCAAGATGTGGTCCAGAGCTCGGCCGACCGTCCACAGGCGGGAGAAGAAAAGGTGGTGCACGTCGGTGTCGTTGCCACTGTTTACAACACGGCGGAGAGTTTTTCCGGCCGAGGATAGCGAAAGGAACAGGAAAAGGAGAAGGCCAACACGGGTGGGGCACAGGGACAGAGCGGCCGAGAAGTACAGAGATGGGTAGCATCTCGAGAGTTCCCTCAAAATCTCTCTTGAAGCGAAGAATTAGTGCCAACATCCACACGACAGCTGCAAAAGGAAAACGATATTACGCTATGATTAAAAAAAATAGCGCTGTTTCCTGGTTACACCTCCGTATTTTACGACAATCAACCGACAGAGAACAAAGAACGCACTCAGCCGACGAGCAGTAGCAGGATTTGGTTGTTCGTGGAGTAGAACCGCTCCGCGTATAGCATTTTTTGTATTTTCGAATTTTTCACGGAGCGATTTTTGCCTGTTGTAGTAGTCACGGAGCGGATCGGAGCGGTTTATCCGAGGGGAAAAGGCTGAAGGAGCAGAGCGGTCTTTCGTGTTCATGTCACGGAGCGGACCGGGGCGGTTAATCAGTGGCACGTTTTTTACTGAGAGGTTTGATTTCCTCCGAGCATGAACCGCGCGAAACCGAGGCCTTGACGACGGTGCACCGTGAGAAAAACCGTTGAAATCAGTCGGATATCCGTACATAGTGACGGAGTACCTGCGATCTTGAGCGATACGTTGGGTTCGACACATCGACAATCGATTTTTATGCACGGTGGGGGTTATGTGTGGAAGTCGCCCGTGACACCGTACGCGTCCTGGGCGCCAGCACAGCCCAAGCGAACGAAAACATTCATCAGTTAGTTGTAGTTAGGTGAAGGGACCATTACCCAATATGGATACCTCCTCGACCTATTCGTTCCTGCGACACGTACTAAACTTGCCTATCTCTCCCTCTTGTTTGAACTCGCCATGCCGGTGTTAGGAAACGCCAGGCGTCTCAGGTATTATTCACCACGGCACCACGCCCAGATGTCCCTGCTACATTCAGTTAGATTTGAAGTTGACAACCACTTGCTCTCCCGCTCGAGCAGCTCGGACAGTTGCAGCGTAACGCAACAGACTGGGCTGTATTTAAGCAGTTTCCCTAACTCATGTGACACACATATGGCCAAACTGCTGTTTCATCTCCGGGGAAAGATCGGGCTTCGATATATGAGGAACATAACCATCTCGACACGGTCGGGGCGTCATTGCCTGCCAACGATGGTTATTCACGAACCCAACCATGCAACCCCCCTCTCTTCTCTTGGCAACTATTCTTGCCACTTGTCCATGCAAAGGTGCACGTAATGTGGGGGGGGGGGGAGCGGTGCGCAGGTGCGCACGTTTTTTATTGTTTCGTTTGTTGTCATGTTTATGTGGGTGTGTAGAGTATGCGGAAGCCCGTGCACACACATCGTGTCGTGCAAAACCCGTGACTCCGTGGAATAACCGAAGCTGTATTGCGGTAATAACCGAGGATTATGTGACGGAGTAGCTCAAACCGCTCCGTGAAAAAACGCTCGTTGGGAAACCTCACGGAGCGGAGCGGTTCAAACCGCTCCGCTCCGCCCCTCTCCGTAGAAAAAAAACGCCCCGTGAACAACCCTGGAAAAAGAGAGTGCGCACGCTTGATTGGATCTAAGAACTCGCTCACCAGTAATGCACCTCAAGGAAGAACCGGTCTTCCATTCGCAGCTTCTTGTCTCCCACCGCTTTCGCCTTCAGAAGCATGCGATGGACCTGGGTCGACATCCTCTTCCCCTTCTCCGTGGCCGCCTTGTCCATGGCTAGCTGAGAGTTCTTCAATAGCCTGGGTGTATTGTAAGGAAGTTTCCGGTTCGGGGTCATGGGTACCTGGAGCTGCCTGGTGGATGGTTGCTCGGGCCGGAAGCGCAAGAATCGAGCCGTGTCTGTTGAAAGTAGCAACGGCTAAGGCTTGAAGGCACTTCCAGCAACAAGTGACTAAACCGGTGGTGTTAGTTAGGGTTCCGGAATGCCGTAGTCAATCAAGGCTCTTAGGTAGGTTTAAGACGAAGAGTTACTCTTCTGACGAGCGCGGGAATTGACAGGAGGGGTCATCTGCAACTGCGAGTCCTTCAACATCACAATGCGCGAGTGACAGGCGACACATGAACGCCGACACCAGGCGTCGTTGCCGTATTTGCTTTCTCACTTGTCAGGTGCCCCAGCGCTTCCTTCACCCGCCTCCCCCTCTGAAGCCTTGATATTAAAGTGCGTCGTCGCAGCGTTTAGCTCCTTCTCGCGACCGTCGAACCGAGACTTGACGGCAGACATCACCTCCGACGGTTTGCTGAGCGAGAGAGGGTGTGACCCTGGAGCAGCGGTCCTCCCGCCTTCGCCCATTCGCTGCACCCAAAGGAGATGGGTGAGAAGGGATCCGTCTCGAATCTGACATTTACCCATCAAATACTGCGCTGGTGCCTTTGTACCTGCCTCTTGGGGTGCATACTTGTCTATATTCATGGGTATGCTACGTGTGCAGTAGATGATGTCCGTGTACTCCCATGTAGCCTAAGCTACTGCTGTTTGACTAGACTATACAGCAGTACCAGAGACTCGTCCCGTAGTCTTTCTAGTACACTCCGGAGTATTTGTTCGTGTAGAGGCTGCTAAAGGTAATGTCGCGCAATAACTCCTTTACGCTACGCACCAGAGTGCAAGACCTTGAACATGTGCGACGTACACCTACGCGCAGATGCGCAGATGGCACGTACAGCGTAGACTAGCATGTAGTATGTAGTTGTCACCTCCAGCAGACTCTTACCGACGCGAGGTACTCGTCTCCTTGGTCGCATCGATGCCCGCTGCCGATCGCCATGTGATCGGAGCAAAATACATGGCCACACGCTGGGCAAGCATATGGAAGAAAGTCGTGTTGACGACAGCCAGGGTATGAGCACAACTTCGCCCCGAACTCGGCCATCTGTCAGTCTGTCGTCGTCGGTCGGGTCTGTTTGCTGGTTTCTTTCGGCAGTCCGGCAATGCGGGACTGTCCAGATCGGCCAATCAAATCGGTTTGTGTTGCTTTTCTGTTCTGCTCTCTGCTCTCTGCTCTCTCTGCCCTACCGGGGGCCAACTGCAGCAGCAAGCTGCAGCAAGCAGCCAGCAGCGGTTGACGACGGCAAAGTTGTCTTCTTGTGTCTTCAAAGAGAGCTGGTAGAAGATGACCGTGAACGTTCCATGGTCGACACTGAGGCCCAATCCACGAGATCAGCGCGAGAGAGCCGCAGCAGAGTTTCCAGGCGGAGGAGAGGCGCCGCCCTTGGACAAGGACGGGGAGCCTGAAATCGCATGGGATGTCACGGACTTTGGCAAACGCATGGCCTTTGGGGGCATTGTGAGTGACGGACACGGAGACATGCCTGTTCTTCCCCTCCCGCTACCGCAGACACTGCTGTGTTGGCAACCTGACCTGTACTCTGTCACTGCTACTGCTACCGCACATAAACTTTCCCAGCTCGGTTGCGCCGCCTGTCCACAACCAAGGGGGCTGCCAATGCCGACCAGGGTCGTGTTTGGGTTAATGTCTTCGACAGCCTTCCTTGCACGTATCGGTCGGTTTTTGAACCCTCTTGGTTTGTGGAGTACTCGAGCTTTGAAAGTCTAGTTATAGTGTGTGAGGGCTTGCACTTTTATGTCATCTGCTCCTCGTGGATAACGTTGGGAAGGCGGCCTTTGTGTCCGTTAGGTGGTTGGTGTGCTACAAGCAGTATGTGCCTCCGACGTTTGATTGGATCGCAATGGCTGACTTCTGCCTCGCTACGCCTTGTTTCTCGCGTGTATCGATCTTCAACAGGTCGGGGGCGTCACGGGGATAACGTTCGGAGCAAGTGAGTCGGGGGTGAACGGGTTGATGTGCGCTCACATGCAGACAAACGTAGGCTACAATCAATGGTGAGGCTGATCCCGCCTACAACTTCCTCCTGAATTTCGGAAGCCGCGTTGACATTGCACGCCCATATGCATAGATCTGCATGTACACATGCCCCACATGATAAGCATGGATGTGCATACCCACAAGTTGCTCACCTGCAGGCTCTGGACAACAACAGCATCTCGCCGATGGGCGGGTTCGATACTCAGCATCAAAACCCCCAGGTTGGCACCGAGGCAGACCGATGTTTGATGATCTCGCATCCCCTTCTCCAAGGTTGCTGCTGCACTTGTGTTGTCCTAACGTTATTGTCGCAGTGGACGGCCATAGAGCCATCCGCGACGATTCGATGGGGAAATTTCCCACCACAGCGCTCAAAACGAAGGAATTCACGAGGCTCACGGCTCTGTCGGGCACAATTTTCACTGGGTGAGTTCTACAGTAAACACCCTGCTGTGCTTATGCGAAGCACTACCTTGTACTGCTGTCGCGTTCCCAGCGGGGCGAGCCATCGTAAAGTGTAAGCCACTGCGCAACAGACCAACAGCGTCTGTCTGAACTTGGCCGGAAGGCACAAAGCAGTGACTGCTGCCGACGCTGATTTCGTAGAGACGGCTGGACGGACGTGCGAATACCGTGTTATGTTTTCAAACACGTCCACCCGCAATCACTCTCACAGCAGTTTCGATCGCACGTTTTTCGACCTTGGTCGCCGAGCGCGTAGCATAGTCTAAAACGCCGGTCAAGTTGTAGTGCACAGGTACGATAAACGTATTCTCCAGACAACTAGATACATTCAGCGATGATAATCTGGTTCTTAAAATACTGTGTGGAGCGCAGGCAGCGTATTGTGCCTGGTGTCTTTGCCTCTGTCCTCTCATCGTTCCTCGTGCAACTCCTAATCTGGCTTGCAACTGGGGTTGGGGTAAGGGGGGCTCAACTCCGTGTGAACTGCGCAACGCACACGGTGGACCCAACAACTATTGTACGCCTGTGTTGGACCGGCAGATTCTTCTGCACCTATCAGGGGATGAAGTACGGGGCGAAGCTGGCGCGAAAAGAGGACGATTTCTGGAACGTTCTAATCGCTTCGGCGGGGTCCTTCGCCCCCATGCTGGCGGTGCCGGCAATGCGCTCGCGGTATCCCTACGCCGCGATCCTCATCGCGATGGACACGCTCAACAACCACATTTTGTAAAAAAAACGGGCTTCTAAGGGGAGACAGGTTGTGGTTGGTTGTTACGTAGACGTGTAGAAAGAAGTGGTTTGCGGGTGTTAATTAGTTCTTGGTGATGGGACTTTTTTTTTTGAAACGGAAGGCAGCTCATGACAGCTTCGATCCTTGCGGCCAGCGCAAAACCGCAAGTGCGTCGAGTGGATAAAGCCGTGCCGAAGCGTGTCTTGGCGGAGCTGGACAAATTTAGGGTTGTGGCGAACGTACGATTGTGTCGGGGTTCTTTTAGTGAGAGCTTTCAATATTGTGGTCTTATCAGCATGTTGGAGCCAACGAGTTGGTTCGGAGATCATGGGTTGTGTGTCCCGTGTTTCAGGTTTTGTTATTGCGCACGGTGGTGTACGAATAGGAATTCCTAGGATTCACCATCATGCTGCGCTCGACATGTACGTTAATCTGCGCGTGCGGTGTTGACCCCAAAACCACATGTCATAATCTGTATGTCCTAGGGCTCCTGGCCATGCGTTGTCTCCGTCCACCCCCAGAGAAACCGCTCCGCCAAGTCCTCCCCGCCCTCCCATATGCTGCGGTAACCCCACGTCATCCCACAAGAGCGCCCGCATAACACCCGAAAACACTCGCTGTCCCATGCCAACATGTGATCTCGCAGTACAGACTCTCAATCGTCAGACAATGTTGGGGTTTCGGCCATAGTACACATCGGACCGTCCCTTGCTTCTGTCTGCCAAAAGCGTTGCCTGAGCAAGCCTGCCCGTCTTGCGAAACTTCTGTGACAGCCATCCATTTTCCTACCTATCCCATCCGAATGCCTTCCTCAAGACGTCAAGTGCCTTGCAATAGGCGGGTCCTTTTTGCCAGACATGGCGTATCTACAAGAGTGATGTTCTCCCAAGACTCTTATGGGCCAAGAGATTGGCGCCCCCGGAACACATTGGTCGGCCCCGTTTATCCTGAACTAACGCTGTTGTGGAAAAGTATTTCAAGGCAGATCCCCGTTGCGTAAAATTTGGGGGTGCGGCGTACAAACACACTTAACACATCGAACCAACAAGACCGTCGTTCTTCAGAACAACAGGATTGATTGCCACACACCAAGAACCTATTGTAGATACAATCAGCCAACATCTTACGAGATGCAACACGCTTCGTCTTCTTGCTGCTTCCGGAGCTGCTTGGCCATGTCGCCAAATGCCATCGCGCTGTCTTCGAGCTGGCGCGACCTATCGACTAAATTTTCCAACTTCTCTCCTCGCTCGATCGCCAGGTCGCGGGCTTCGCTGGCCGCCGCGTGGGCGCCGCTAACGCCGCCGCGAGCCCCGCCCACCGCCGACGTCTCGCCGCCGCCGCCGGCCCCGGCTTCTCGCTGCCCGAACAGAGCATCGCGTTGGTGCTGCTCCGTTTGCCCTCCCCCCCTGCCCCCTGCCGCACGACCGGATGAACCGCCAGCGCTCGACGAAAGTAAGGAGCGTGTGCTCCCGCTGCCCCCGCCTATTGAATCCTGTCGGAGCGAGGGTTCGACAGCGAACACATCGGCAATGTTCTTTTTCGACCCGCCCAGCGACAGTCTCCCCAGCATCCCCTTTGCGGATCTCCCCCTGGAAGACGACAGGGCCCCTCCGCCGCCGCCGCCGCGGCCGCCGCTGTCGTTGTCGTCGCCGGTGGAGGACTGCCTACTCATCGCAGCGGGCCTCGCCAGGGTAGATATTTTGACCAAGCGAGGCTTGGAGCCCATCAGCGCGTCGCAAGCTTCGTCTGTCAGCACTGACCACCGGGTCAACTCCTGCTGCGACAGGGGAAGGGCGTCCATGAGTCTCATGTATCCGTGCCGTGTACAAACTGCAATCTTCAACAACATGACGTGATGGCGCGGCCGACACATTCGTGTCTTCGCCTTCACGAGTTCGGAAGAGGAGCGCTACCGGATAAGAGGTCGAAATTGTTGATGAAATGAAGGCAACAATAACAACCAGCACACACGGGGGCTGGTCACCCTGCGGCGCGGTGACCGACACTCAGAAGCGCTTGAAGTAAACCTACTACTGTGTACCACTGCCAGATTGCCCGGCGATGAAAATAGAAGAGACCGGAGGGCACACACGCATTGTCAACGAGGTTCTTTTGTTCCACGTCGGCCAAAAAACACGTAACACACACACAACAACAACAACGGCCGCTCACCCCTGCCATCCCTTGGAGCGTGAGCTCCCCGACGGAATTGCACACGGACTTCTGCGCCAGCGACGGCGCGCCTCTTCGCAATCCGGCATCGTCGCCGCTCGTCGGAAGCCGGTCGCGGAAGACGGGGCAGAGGGAAGGAAGGAGAAGACCCGTCACGAAGCCAGAGGAGTCGGCAGCGATGAGGCACCCGCGTCGCCCCGCCTCACCTTCTAGCCCTTCCCCCCCCGCCGCCGCCACCAAGCAGACACCGGCGCCGTCGATCGTCGGCGGCACCGCGCTTCTCCGGGCCGGCGGCAACGTCCCCCGAGACCGCACAACCAGCTCGGCGCCCGACCTTCCCTTGAAAGTCGCCGCGTCCGGAGAGACCGAGCCCCGCCGGGCAAACACTGATGACGTAACGCCGTCGGCGTCCCTCCGGGAGATGGCGAGGACGACTGCCGTTGCCCCGCGCACTACCAACAACAACGGTTCCGGCGGCGGCGTGTCGCTGAGAACCTGCAGTTCGTGCTCGTGGTAGTCGTCGAGCGCGGTGCGCGAGGGCACGGGAGAGACCCAGATGGTGTGCGAGTGGACGGGGGCGTCTTCTGGGTCCAATTTCACGCCGTCGGCTTCCGTGCCGGCATGATCCTTTCGTGGCGGGGGGCTAAAGGAAGAGCTGAACGGTTCCGACGCGTACGGCTGGAGCGGCAGGCCGTGCTTGTCCACACAGGCAAGCCAGGGGGTTTCTTCGCTCCGCTCGCGACTCCTCGTTCTCCCTGCGGACCCGGCGAAGTCATCTTCCCGAATACCGGCTCTGCCGCCGCCGCCTCCGCCGCTTTTATGGCTATCGTCACTCGGCGGCGCAAGCCCAGGTACCTGAACAAAATCGACGGGGTCCCTGGATGCAAGGTCGAAGACGTTGAGCCATCCCTCCAGCAAGACAAACAGTGCCCCGGAGGCACCGGGTTCTGGGGTTTGCCCCCCCGAAAGGGCACTCGGCATAGGGCCGATCGTGACGCTCGGACGGCAGGGTCTGGACTGCGGGACGCGCATGGGCAGAAGCGAGGCGGAGCCGGTGGAGACATCCGTCACGGAGACGACGCCCGCCTCGTCCGCTACGACGAGGACCAGGGCCGACCCCCGCGCGTCGAACGACAGGGCGACGCACCGAACCGCGTGGCTGTGCAGCCTGAGCGCGAGTTGTATGAGGGAGGCTTTCGGGGGTTCGTCCAGGCGGAGCTTCTCTTCTTCTCCTTTCTCTGCCTCCGGGGCGTGCTTCGGAGGCGGTCGTTTGGGCAAAGGTGACATGACGGATCCGCTCCACGCGCCCTCGTCGGCCATGGCCTCGGAAAGCTCTTGCCGAAGATGATCGCTCTCTTCGTGATCATCCGTCTCCTGCGCCTCCCCTTCCCCCCCAACGGATTCGCGTTTTCGCGCATCGTCGACTGTCCCTCGAGGTTCCGGCGTTTCAGCATTCTCCGGAGCCCCTTCCCTCGACTCCTCGAGCGCCGCAATCGCGCGCGCTTCTGCCCGTGCCTCCGCGATAGCCGCTTCCAGCTCGGTGTCTTCCATTGCGCCCTCCTCGTCCCCGGGAGACGGCTGCTGCCCCGTTCCGCGCTTCAAGAACCGTTTCAACAGTCGACCGCCGCCGCTGCTGCCTTTCGTCGAGTCATCTCCGGTCGTTCCGTCGTCGCCCAGCTTCACGTCAGAAACCTCTACCGGTTTCTCCGCCAGCGGCGTCCCCCCCCCCGACCCTGCCTTACAGCCACCGCCGCTACCGCTAGGAAATTCTGGGTTGCTGCACCCGGCTTCCATCCTGTTGGACAAAACGATCACCCTGGCGTCCCCGCTCTCGAGGCCGACCGCCACCCAGCAAGCGTTGCGCCCCGCCGCCGCCGCCCCCGCCGCCGCCGCGACGTGGTCGCGCTCAACCCACACGTCGAGCGCGGTCACGGCGGCGTTTCCCGCGCCCTCTTCGGGGGACCCCAATCCGGCGGCCGGCACGGAGCCCAGCAGGACGGTCCCCGAGGGGACCTCGCGCATGACCACCCTGCCCTCCGAGAGACAGACCGCGTCCTGCCTCGATGCCGGCCCGCAGCACTCCCAGAAGCTGAGCGACCCGTCCGAGTGGCCCGCGACGAGGAGCTCGCTGGTGCCCAGGGCTTCGTCGCGCCTGCGGGAAGGGACGCTGTCGGGCCATCGGAGGTAACCGCCTCGCAGGAGGGGGGACGCCGTGGTCTGCGAGCCGTTTCGACCCTCCTCCTGCACCTGTTCGGCCCCCAAGCACGTCATGAAGTCGAGGATCGTGGACGAGGACAGGAGCGGCGTGGACGCGACCGCCGTGACCGTCGCAAACCCCGAGAGATGCGGTCCGAACCTCTCCGGCGCCAGCTGCAGCAGGGCCACGTAGGGGCTCGTCTGGATCGGGCAGGCCTGGATGGACGAAGCGAGCCTAAAGTGCAGCCTTCCGTCGTCGCCTAGAAACTCCTCGTTCCACTTCACCAGCCCGAGGACGACCAGCTCCTCGGCTACCTCGACCTCGTCCTCCTGCGCCGCTGCTGAATCTGGCTCATCCTTGCCGCCGACCCTCGCGTCCTCAGACAGGTCGCCGGAAGACCTCGTTCCTGCCCTACGGGGCTCTCGTGTCGGCGCCCCTGTGCCCGAGAGCACACAATGTACGTGGGACAGCCTCTCCTGTCCCATGGCGAAGGGCACGAAAACAGCGGTCTCGAGCGCGGCCTTCGCCGCCGTGACGACGTCCTTCTTCTTTAAGGCCCTCCCGCCGCCGCCGCCGCCGCCGCCGCGCGCACCGACAGCCTCAGATGACGGCACCAGCAGGCTTACTCCATCGGGCTCCTCGCCCTCCTCGATCTCGACGCCGCCCGCCACGACAAGCCCCGACGTTCGGCCGGCCCCGGCCCCGCGCACGCGCACCCACCGCACCAGGGAGACCGCCGTTCGCACGATGGTCGGCCCTTCCCTCGGGCACGAGCCGTCGTCCCCGACCTCGCGCACCCACCGCGGCGGGCCGGTCTCGTGCGAGGGCGACGAGGAGACGGAGAAGACCGCGTAGCAGCCGGCCGCGAACCCGGCCGCGAACGCCTCGCCGGAAGGGTGCAACGCCAGGCTCGTCACCTCGCGACCTTCCCGGTCCTCGAAGTCCTCCTCCTCGTCGTCGTCCTCCTCCTCCTTCTTGCCTTGCGACTTGCCCAGACTCCGGAGCGCGAGTCGCTTCCGGCGGACCCAATCCCAGACCACGATTCCGCCGCACCGGTGTCCAAAAATGCCAAACCCGCCGCCGCCGCCGTCCCGATCTCCGAAAGATGCGATGGCGGTGACGGCCCCCAAACTCTTGCCGGGCGCTTGCAGCAGCTCATCGGGTGCTCCGTGGCTCGTGTTCTGAGGCTCCACGGTGTAGCCGGACTCGCGATACACAGGGAAAACTTGCGCGACGCGAACGCGACCGCTCTCGAAGCCCAGGAAGACGTACCGCTCTTCGTGGGCGTCGGAGGCGAGGCCGCCGCCGCCGCCGCCGCCGTGTGAGTGAACGGACGTGACGCGCTCGTCGAGGCCCGTGGCGGGGTCCGGCGGGGAGGGGATGCTACCGCCGCGCCCTCCTGCCGCGAGGTCCCACACCAACACGGCACCCGTTGCCGTCACCCCAACGAGGAGGCTCGGCGTCGCGAAGAGCAGATGGGACGGTGGGTCCTCGCCGGCGACGGACGCCCCCTCCTCCTCGAGAACTAGCTCCACCCCCGGCCCGCCGAACACTTTGACCAGACCCCCGCGGGAGGCGACGGCCATCAGTCCCTGGGGGCGCGTGCGAGACAACAGCAGCAGCATCGATCGGCAGCAAGAATGCATGGAAGGGTTATAACTGCTGAAGGGAGGCTATCGTGTACCCCAGCTGGTTGCGTATTGGTGAAACCTTCGAGACCCGTACGCCTTGTTCGAAGGACGACGAGGGGGAACCCACAGCAGAGGGTGCACACAAGACATACCCTGCTATAGAAAAACGAAATGCAGATAGTTATAGGATCCATCTTTTGCTGTACGATTGAGCGCTTCGACACCAGTCCATTTTCTTGCAAGGCGCCGCTCTTGTGTTGGCATCGCAGCGTGTTGCCAGGTGGGGACCGTTGCACATGAGCTGCATTTCCTGTTCCGTGATGTACGCGAGGTTCCTCGGACAAGGGAGGAGACTCACGTTGGTTGGTTCGTAGGACAAGACACAAGCGTCGCTGATCGAACCATGATGGCCCAGCCGCTTCGGGGAGGCGAAGGACCCCATTACATCAGCAGCGTCTGCGTCCGGACCGTCGTTTTCGGGCCCTTCCCGCTGCTCCTCGCCGGCGCTGCTCTTGAGGCCGACCTGCCCGAAAACAGACGTTAATGATTCGCTTCACGACATGCCGGGCGCCGGCGACCTCTACATATGAACATGAATGTATGTAGCCCACGTGCGCGCGTATGTGGAACTAAACAAAGTGATGACAACCACTTGCGCGCAGCACTGGTAGGTAGTCGTCGCATCTCGGATGATGGGGGTGTTGTTCCTGATTCAACGTTCTTGGCACGCGGCGTCTTGTCGGAACATGGCGGCGGTGGCGGTATTTTTATTTTCGTTGTCCAACAACCGATCGTCGTTCGTGCGAAAACGTTGTGCACTGAAGTGCATTCGTTCATGCTTGACGCGGAACGGATGCTAGGGTATAGCATCATCGCTGACGACACGGACGCGCACTACCAGGAAGTATACCAAGCAGCAAAGCTCCACCGACAGCAGTGTGCTGGGTGCTGGGCGAGGTACATAATATGCCGGTAGTGCAGAGGATACGACTCTAGACAATTTGACCGTGTTCCAGCCTGTAGCTGGCGGTATCGGGAACTCTTCTTCACCTGGCTAAGAAAGCTCCGCATGGCTGCTGCCTGGGCAACGCCCACCGACGAGAGAGCGCCGCAAGCCGGTCTGCCTGCTGGCCGCCTGTGTCTGCTGCGTCTGATCTATCAATTTTCGGGGGACACGCACATTATTAGGGAGTGATGGATGGGGGGTTCGATGCGGGGCAATACACATAAGCAAGTGCCGAACAGCGGACTTTGGCCTGCTGCAACACTGCGCCGTACACTTGCTGTGAGCGAGAACACAAGACGCGGACGTGGAGAGCGGACGGCCCAGGAAGAAATATGTGCGTGCTACATGCAGTTGAGACGAAATTTTCATTTGCTCATCTATGCTACTACTACTGCTGTTGTAAGCTTGGTAGCTTATCAATGTGGCTTGGCCTCTACCGAAAAAGGAGCAACACCGCGGGTTATATTGTAGCTTAAAGCGAAGTTGCTGTTATACGTTGCAGCTTTCCTACAGACCACTCACGTGGAAGATCGTAGAAGAAGAGAGGCTCATCTCATGTATGTGTATACAACAGCGGGTAATATGGGAAGTAGGTGCTGAGGTGCCCTCTGCTGCATTGTTGTCCAACATGCGCAGAACGGTTGCACCGACATTGACATCCGACATTCGGAGGCCGCTGTCGGAATCCATCATCAAACTGCGCCACAATACGGTCTACGCAGTAACTGCTGTGTGTCTGCTTCGGTCGGTATTTTCATTCTTGTATTGAAGTTGTTCTTGAAAACCAAGCATTTTTTATGCTGGAGTTTTTTTTTTTTTCATGGATGAATACACTGAAGAGTGTACTCTACATATGCTACGCTGAAACACGTGTCCTGCTGCCTGTAATACGCGTTTCAGCACGAAAAATGGGGGGACTGCTGTCGCCTATTGTAATAAATAGGACGAAAACACACACACCATCTATGTTTCTACGAATCCCCGAGCAGCAAGCATATATAACGATATCTCCCCTGTGGGTTACAGGCTGGCTCTACAAGACAGTTTGTGGTGGAAAGGTCTGTATGTTGCACCCGTAGACACACATGTTTGGCGCATACAGTATGCATATCATGCGTATGCATACTATACGGTCCGACGGTTACTCCCTGCTACGATGTTGATCTTTGGTACATAGGCAGAGTGTGGCTGTGGCGCCGCGGTTGTACAGCATGTACGGCGTAGGCGAACGTCAGCAGGCGAGCGTTGGCAGGTGTACACGAACAACTTGGCTTGTGCGCATGTCGGTGGGGGCTTGCCCAACTTGTGCTGGAGGCCACGTATCAAATCGAATGAAGCTCTTGCTTCTCGGTCTCATCGGGTCGATATCCGTGGGTCCGTCCGGTGTCGGTTCTCGAAAGCCCTTGCCGTTGGTAATCTCTCTAATTCTTCTTTTCGGTACCTTGCGGCCGCACTTTCAATTTTTGGTGGTTGCACCATCACCAGCCATTTAGTACGTCTCGATCTCGTCTAAAAGCCCCCACCGTCTTCACCCACGGCGGTCCCTCTCCATTCGCTCTTGCTTGGGGTGCACTCTTCGATTCCACCGTGGACCATATTGAAAAACTACTCGAGCATTTGACAACAGGAAACAACAACAACAACAACCACAACAGGAACAACAGCAGCAACCACAACGACACGATCTGTCTGTGCTCGAACGCTTCGCAGGTGCATATTGTTTCTCTATCACGCTCTCGGCAAAGAGGCGGGCCATGATGATGATGCCCCCCCCCTCGCGTCGATGGACTTCTCGGCGGCGGGGAAGGCCGCGGCAGGCAACGGCGAAGGGCGCGGGATTCGCGGCCGCTACAAGCTGATCGTCGCCTCCAACAGGGACGAAGACCTCGGCCGACCGACGGCCCCCATTCACTTCTGGAAGGACGCGGGCTCTAACTTGCTGGCAGGCTAGTATCCAAAGGCGCGAGCACGTGTCTTACGCTTGTTACAGCACGTAGGTCTGGTCTGGGCGTTTTCTCTCTTCAAAAAGCGTAGAACGAGAGAATCGAATAATTGAGACAGGCAGCCGAGCATCCCCCCCGTCGTGATTGCCATACCTTCATCCCCCCCCCCCCCCCGCACTCCCATATTTGTTTTTGTATGCATATAAAGGTCGCGATCTGGTCGCAGGTGGGACCTGGCTGGGCGTGAGCCGCTCCGGAAAGTTCGCCACCCTGACTAACGTCTCCTCGACCTGGGAGAACGTGCTCGAGGACGTGACCCTGGGAGGGTGGGCCAACAAGGTGGCGGCCGTCGCCGCCGCCGCCACCGCCGCCGCCACCGCCGCCGCCGCGGCCATCCTTCGCGCACGGGCTGGCCACGAGAACGGGATCAGCAGTAGTGATGCTGCTAGCGGCAGCGGGGGCGGCGGCGGCGGCGGCTGGGGTGCCACTGCTGCTGCTGCTGTGGTGTCGAGCTTGGGCTTGTCTAGGCCGGCGGGCTCCTCCTTGTCGTCGTCGTCGCTCGGCTGGCTGTACGCGCTGTGCGCGGCGGCGGGGCTGGTCACGGCCGCCTCGGTGCCCCTGGCAGTGGCGGTGGCGAGGGCCAAGGCCCGGAAGAGCCGGGGCGGGCTCGTGGCCGACTTTTTGAAGGGCGACGAGGACGCAGAGACATACTGCTCACGACTATCCAAGGTGGGTAGGATGGGGAAGGGGGTGCCGAAGTGGTTTTGATAGCTGCCGGGGGGCGGGGGGTGGGGTTACTCAGGGATTCATGTAGTACATAGATTATCTCGCATTCGCATGTTGCTGTCTTGACGCTTTCTCGAAGACGCGGTGTGTGTGGGTGGGTGACGATCCCGTCGCTGCCGAATGGCGATTCCCAAACAAACGCTTGCGAAACAATTTTTTTAGGAGCGACGGCGATACGCCGGGTTCAACCTCGTGCTCTCGGATCCGAGCGGCGCTTGGCTGCTGAGCAACAGGGACGAGGCCGGGATAACCCGCCTTCCGCACGGCTTCTACGGGATCAGCAACGACACTCTCGACAAGCCTTGGGCAAAGGTTTGGATCATACTTCGAAGTAGTAATGTTTTTTGCGCGTGTGTTCCTCGCGTTTTTTGGCTTTTGTTCGATGCCTCAAGCCCGTGGTGGCGACGGGCTGGATAAAGCAAGGCCCGTCCTGGCAACTTTCGTGGAATGCCAGTCTCCCCTCGGGTTTTATTGCCGAATGCTTGCGCTCTTAGTGAACATTCCCCGAAGTGCTGGTTGCCGCCGGAGTGCGGGCTTGTCCTCCTTCGTGATTCTTTTGGCATCATCATGGCTACAGCAGCACGTGGAACTCCACCACGGTGTAACCCTGCCACCGACGGCGTGTGGGGAACCGCAGGCCAGAGAGAGCGAGAGTAGATCGACCGATTTTCCCCAGTGCCGAAGCTTTTCAGACCTTTTCTACGTGTGCACGATCACCGCACGCGACGACACAAAAACAGCAACAACAACAACAACACCGACATCAACAAAACCAACAGTATCAACAACAGCAATAACAATAACAACAACAACAACAACAACAACAACAACAACAATAACAACAACAACAACAACAACAACAACTGCAAGCAGATGGTCTACGGCAAGTCTCGCGTGCTGCAAGTACTGCTCCGGGATGACGGCGGACCCGACGTTAACGGAGGAAGACCTTGGTGGACCTTCTCATGGACGTGCTTGCCGACGAGACCCCAGGTGAGAGCCCGAACGGGAAGAAGAAGCGTGACGTTGAGTTTAGCGCGGGAGGGTGTACGATGCTGATCAGGAATGATGGGCATGAAGATTGAAACCATTGCACGTCAAGGACCAAATACCCCCCCGACACACAGACCGACGCGGGTTGCCCGTCCGTGTAGGCACTTCCGGGCGCCTGTGTGGGGGGTGGTAACGTGATATGGTATGGGGGGGTTTTTTCATGTTCGTGCGTGTTTGCCACAAGCAAGCATTGCCTGAAATTGCCCCAAGCGCGTTTGAAGCGTTTTATGCGTTGTTGCTTTTTGGGGGGGGGGATGGAGTTTTAGGATGTGTTAGCAGTCGCGGCCCCCCCTCGATGCGAGAGTCACCGAAACCCTCACGGTACTCGGACGACTTGTAACATGAAAAACCCTTGTAGGGATGCGTGCATGCAGCATGGCCATATATAGGTACCTCCCCCCCCCCCCCCCCCGGCAAAGTAGGAAGGAAAGATTAGCCATCGATGATCGGTTCTGTGGGGACAAACAACGTTCGTCCTCTCGAGGACGCCTTGTCCATGGTTCAACAGAGCTAAGGCATGTGAGACATGAAAATACACCCCCTCCTCTCGCACCAAAAAATCGCGTCCGTTCGTGAACCAACGAATGCCCGCACTTACGGATACCCGGCCCTAAACCGAACAGTTCTCGCCGGGGATCCGTGCCAGAACGTGTGCATCCCCCCGACGGTCTGGGTCCCGAAGCTGAAGCTTCCCTGGGCGAAGTCCCCGTCGCGGCCGCTGATGTACGGCACCCGGTCGTCGACGGTGGTGTTGGTGGACGCTGCCGGGAGGACGAGAGTCGTGGAGCGTAACCTCGGCTCGGTGGTGGGTGGGGCGGGCGAGGAGGGGAAGCGCAGCGGGAAGAAGGGCACGGTCGCCGCTACCGCCGCCGCCGCCGCCTCCGCGGCAGGAGCGAAGGTTTGCCGAATGCGCGACGCTGACAGGACATCTTTTGAGTTTTGTGATGTTTGATTTTGGGACGCTGACCACGCGTCTGTCGACTTGTGACGCTGACCGCACCTCTCTGGAATCGTAGCATATTTTTCATGGTTTGATCCATGGCCAAGTGTAGATGGATACCTAGAGAAGTTGTTTTTGGTCCCTGCGTTGTAGATAGATGGCCCGAGACATGGAAGCATGCTTGCGAGCATGTCTGCTTGGCGAGATGGCATGGCATGTAGAGACGGTGCTCCAAAGTCGCCGAGGAAAAACAGACACCCGAAACGCCATCCATGTAAATTTGTGTGTCTGCTTTATTATTCTTGCAGAACCTGCTTCTTTTAGGTCTCCTTGTTCCGATTTGGTCTTTTGAGCAATCGAATGGATGCTGGCCTTGCTGGCCTTGTTTATCAGTTTGATGAAAATCGTGCGTCTGTGGGTTTCCGAGAGCGAATGTACCTCCGATGATGACGTGACCCACACATTCGCTCTTTGATTTCGCTGCGCTTGGTTCTACCACGTTCGCTGCTGAACCCCATCCATATGTGGCGCACGTAAATGACACGGCATCCTAGAAAGTAGTGGTTTGGTGTTCAAGTAGCGAAGGAGAATGGTTGGGTACCACCATGCCAATCGGTGCTGGTGACGTTGACAAGTATCCCAGGTCACGATGCATGGCGGAGGCTGAGGAATAGCCCCATCTCGAAGACGTGGGCCAACATTTTCAGAAGTTGGAGCCTGGCGGTTTCCCGCATTTGTTGAACAAAATATTTCACCTGTGCCCATCAAGAAGCAGGAATGGTGTTTTCGTGTAGAGAGAAGTGCCTGGGATCCTTCCTTGGTTAAGTTTTGTTTGTTTCGAGGAAATTTATACCGAGTGTGCTTGTCCAGAATCGGCCAGCCCGTCGCGATCGGAATGAGGTTGTTTGGCGCATCCTCACGATGATCCTGAAGTTTCAAAGGTGTATTTCATATGTCATCAAGCACTAAATGACAGACAGAAAAGGCGAGACCGGTGCAGTCAGGATGACAGCATGCCAGGTAGACTGTGCCTCACCGCAACATACATCGTAGGACGTACGTACGCTCGAGCTCAACGGCTTTCTTCGGCCACGTCAAGCACAGCAATCGACCTCTTCAGGGCAAACTAAACAGCATGAGGTGCAACGCAAACGCATCCAGCGTTAAGGTTGGCGTCATACAACCAATAAAATGTGGCGATACGGTAGAATGGGGTCCCATGAGGGGACGGCGGTCTATGTCCCCCTCCTTTCGGGCCCCTGTGTTCCTACAAGCAGCCTCTTCACAACATGCCATTCATTCCAGCAGCAACACAAGTATGCTGGGGGGCGACAATCAAGCACTACGGTGCTGCACTTTTCATCAAGCTCAACAAACAGGCAACTTTCAAAAATAACTCCGCGGTGGAGAGACGCAACCACAGTAGTGTGACGAGAAAAACACGAACGACCACGCTATACTACAAACGACAACGATACAACAAAGGCTAAACGGCCACCGTGAAATACGTACAACAACCGAGCACCCCCGCCCCGCCTCGCTTTTGTATCACAATCCCGACAACAAGATTATCTTCATGATGCAAACACGAGGGAACAGATTAAAAACCTACCACACGCGGAACAACGCCGCAGTACTTGCTGTGCTGCCAAGTTCTTCCTGTCCTATTCAGTACGGGTGCCCCTGTGGGCTTAGTTAACATTCACACGAACTGCGCGAAACGTCGCGACCTTCTGCGCTCCTCCTCTTCCTCGTCTTCCTCTTCTTCGCCACCTAACAGTGTCGCGTGCCGCGGCTCGGCCTCCCTCGCGCCCGCCACGAGCCACAAGTCCCCGCACAGGCACAAAGCGAGCCAGAGCGAGGGCTCCAACGGCAACCTCTGTCCCGCCCACATGGCGAGCGCGAGCACCAACGGCCCGGCGATCGACCCGAGAACGTCCCCGACGAACAGGTTCGAACCGCTCGCCGTCGCCAACGATGAACCCCGCGCCCGCGGCCCCCGGCTGGCCCCAACGAAGCCGCTGCCGCAGCTCGCGCTGCTCGTCGATCTCGTCCTCTCGTCGCTGGGGCCATGACTGCTGCTGCTGGTGGTCCTGCTGACGAACATCGGGCGCCGATGCCGGGATCCGGCTGTTGATGAAGCAGCCGAGGCTGCCCCCGCCACTGCCGCCGCCGCCGCCGCCGCTGCTGCTGCCGTGCACAGCTCGAGCGAGGCGTGATTCGCGGCGACCACCGCCGCCACCGCCAGCCACAGCACCGCGGGCGGGATGAACGCCGCCGCGACCGCCTCGGGCACGATCCTTGGCAGCAGATAAACCGCCCCAAGGACCACCACGCTCGCGAGCCGCGTCCACACGGCGTACAAGAGCCGGCGCCCCGCCCCTCCCCCGCCGCCGCCGCCGCCGCCGCTGCCGCCCCCTGCCTGGCCGGGATATTGAGCTCCGCAACAACATCCCGATGCCCCTCGGCCAGCCGCCGCCACCCGCGCCCCCGCCGCGAATACAAGCCCGACTCGCGGCGGCGACGCGCCTAACCCTCCGGCCTCCACCCCTGCGAGCAGCCACACCGGCAACGCCTCGCGGACGGCGGCGCTCGAGGCGTACAGAACGGTGGCCACGTCGGGCCGAGAGGCTCGGCGCCCGAGCGGCCTCAGGCACGGGCACGGCACGCTCAGGCTGGACACCGGCTGCGGGTAGCAGTAGTGGTGGTCCTCTCCAGCGGCTATCCCGCCCGGAAACGTCCCGGGCTTCCCGCCGTAGGACAGGCGGGAGGGGAACCCTCCGTCGTCCCTGGCGGCGGCGACACCGCTGCTACTGCCGAGAACCGCCGGTGATTCGCTCGGCACCGGAGAGAGTTTCAAGCCGGCCTCGACCAAGGAATGGTGGGCCGCCTGACATACAGGTGCATGGACACCAAGCAGCACGAATGCGCGACACAAGAGAGCGGAGGGCGCGGGGGGGGGGGGGGCCCCCTGTTTTGAATGCCCCAACGGTTAAACCACTTGTCCCCCAAAGGTAGGAAAAACCTGAGGGGGGGGGGGACGGGGAAACCCAAACCACGCCAACATTGTTCAGGCCGTTCTCGGCGCAAGTCACTATTAATTTGCACGACGGAGATGTTCCGATTGTTGTTGCTGCTGCTCCAATTGGAGCAGTCACTGCTAGCTATCGCACATCCAAGGACCTGCTGCAGAGTTTTGCTAGGAAAATTATTTTGAATCATATGCAAAATGCACACATGTTCTCCAGTACAATTATGAAACACACACAAAAAAGACGCACAACAGCAGTTGGCCATCAACACTCCCGACGATAAACCCGACCGCTATCAGCACCACACCCAACCCCCACCTGTATGGCCAAGACCGTCATATCCTCCGAAGAAACGCTCGCACCGCGTTCCCGCCGAGTCGATGTCGTCTGCCCCACCCTCTCTCCCCCACCCTCACTCGCACCTCCCCCTTCCACCGCCCCCGCCTTTCCCCCGCCACCGCCGGCCATATCGTCCCGGAGAACCCACCGGTGCTGCTCCGAGTCGTACTGGAAGCCGTTCTCCTGCCCGAGGTGCGCGACGGTGGAGCGCCGCCACGCCAGCTTGCCCCCGGCCCAGCCCAGCGCCCCGCGCACCGAGCCAAGAACACGACGAGCGGCGCCCGGCGGCCGCCCCGCGGCAACCAAACCCCCGCCGCCCGTTTCTTCTAGCCCGGCGCCGCCGCCGCCGCCGAGCACGCCCGATTCCGCCGGACCTCTGCCCTTCGTCACCGCGCCGGCCGCCGCCGCCGCCGGCAAGCCGTTATTTCGCGGACCTACCCCTCCCGCTCTCGCGGTCGGCTCCGAACGAGCGCGGAAATCAACCTCGACCTCCTCCTCCTCTTCTTCGTTGGACCGTAGCGCTTCTAAACCGGACGGCGGCGGCGTCGGCGTCGGCGGCGCCCCGGCGTGCGAACCAGGACCGGCGGCGGTGGCGGTGGCGATGCTCGCCACGTACGTGCGCAAGTCTAGCTCCTCCTCGCTCTCGCCCAGGTCTAGGGGGCACGTGCCGCCGTACTGCCGGGGCAGGTTCTCCGGGGCGATGCACTCCAGGAGCGCCGCCGCGATCTTCTTGGCGTCCGTGTTGATGATGCCGATCTTGGCCTGGGTCCGCTCGTTGAGCATGGGGCGAATGACACGCCTGCACGCGTGCCAACGACCAGGCGCGGTAGGTCGGGTTAAAGGGGAGCGGGGCTTGAACGGTGAGGGCAGGAGAAACGTGCGCGACGGCACGTGGGTACCCATCGAGCGCGTGAGAAATGGGAACGATTTGCTGGCGCAGCGTCTCCCAGGAGTTAAACCACCCCCAAACCCTACGTGACACTGCTCTGTATACGCTGGGGTACCACTACGAGCAAATGCGGAGGCATGAAAACCAAGTACGCAAAAAAAAGTGCGATTCAGGCAACGCCAAGTTGCTTCGTTTCTGTACGTGGGAACAATAATACCCTGTCGCCGGCGAGGGGATTCTTGAGGACACAAGGGGCGAGGAGAGGAGACGGACAGGCGGCACACCCACATAGCAACGGCGACACGCTGCGTAAACTCACCAGATGAGACTGAAATAGGACGGTGCGTTCACGATGAACATACGGTTGCTCCTCTCCACGTAGTGGTCCTGTACGATCGCCGTTGCTTGCTGTTGCCACGCCACAAAACATGCAAAGAACGAGGAATTACAAGTATCAGCACAAAGCTCGTGCCGAGGGCTTTATGTGCCTCAGTTGACACGTCGGACGGCATGTCCGCTGGCAAGTAGCCGCTCGTCGTATTACCACCAAAAGCGCGCCAGCTGGGTTTCTGGAACTACATTTCAGAACTGTTTACGCAATCAAGCCTGCCGCACCTTGACGAAACCCAGGGCTTCCCCCGCGAGATCGCGCATCCCCAGCCCTTGCACGTCCAGCACCGTCACCGCCTGCCCGTTCTCGAAGTCCGGCTCCAGAACCCCCCACATGTACTCGGTCACGAAGACGTAGTGCCGCTGGAGGGCCTCGGGGCTCACGCCGGCCGATCGTATCGCCGGGAGGTCGATGCGGCCGGGCAACTCGATCCACACGGGGCACCCGTTGCGCGCCCGGCGATGGATGTAGTGAGGGTAGTGGCGCTTGATCAGCTCGAAGTGCGGCTGGGGCTCTCGCAAGACCTGTTCGGTGGTGGCAGGCGGGTCGCGCAAGCGAGAGTCGAAGGGTTTTTCCTGTAAAGGGGAGTTCAGGCTGCATCGATGCAGTGCACTGTCTCTAGCAGGTACGAATAGACTAATTCCTGGTAAAGCTATTGAATGCTGGTGTGCGTACAGAAGTAGTTGCCGGGAAATAATTCTTGGTTACGACGTCATACTTTCTCCTCAGAGCGGTAAGCGGACAACGATATGCAGAGCGGGCGTTACCTCGTCGATTCGCTCTTTCGCTCTCCATTCCAACGTCAGCCTCCAGCGCCGCTCAGCCTCGACCGGGTCCCCGGCACACCCCCGGAGATAACGCCCGGGGATGTCTACTACCCTCTCCTCGCTGCCCGCGCCCGGGGTAGCGGCAGCAGCAGCAGCAGCCGAATCACCTCTCCCACCGTCAAAGGAATCATCACGGGCGCTCCACGGCGGACGTCCCATCAGCTCGACCTCGGCATCGCTCCCGCCCGGCGTCCCCTGCACCGTGGAGTAGCCACCGCCGCCGTCGACCGTGCCGCTTCTGCTTCTGCAGCAGTTCCTCCACGCGACGAGGAGGACCAGCGGCAACGCCGCCGCGTGTGCTGCCGCCGCCGCCAGGCACAGGAGGAGCGTCGGCCGGGAGGGGTCGGAGTACTCGAACAGGCCGCCGGCTAGGGCGCAGCCCGCTACGAGGCCGCCCACGGCTCCCGCGGACTCTTGCCAAGACCTACTACCGAGCTTTGCCGCGGTGGTGATAGTTGTCGGAGCTGACTCCAGAAGTGCGGCGTGATCGAGGCAACGGCAAGCGGACATTCTGTGCCCAGCGGCCAGAGCACCGGTCAACGCTCGAAACAGACAGAAATACAACAACACGTACAAGCTCGACGTCGTAAGCTGCTGCTCGTGATCGACGACGACGACGACGATGCCACAACCTGTGTAGGCCGAGGCGGAGAGCACCAGCAGAACGCCGACCGTCAGAAGCGACGGAGGTATCGCTGCTGGTGCCCGCGACGATCCTGATGCGCAGAGCCGCACCGCAGCGGTAAGAGTTCCCGAGCGGCCCACGTAGTACGACGCCAGCAGAACAGCCACTACCCAAGCTGTCGAGAAGCCCACGGTGTCCCTCTCCATGCCTAGCAGCTGTCCGACCAAGGACGGGAGCACGGGAAGGAACAGGGCGCCGCTGAGGGCATCTTGAAAGAACAGGACGCAGGCCACCGTCCTCCACAGTCGGGTGTGGGCTGTCATGGTTGCCGAAGTTCCCTCCCAGCTCTTATCTTCCCCTGGTCTCGCCCAGGTTTCCTGCACTCTCCAGTGGGCATACAGCAGGGGTAGTCCTAATCTCTCATCTCGTAGTACAGCCTCGGCTATATAACTTCGCTGCTGTGCGGCGTCTGCTGCTGTTTGTGCACCAGCAACCGCCGGCTAGCCGGCCAGCGAGCTGTGCGGACAGATCAGATTTGGAGAGAACCATTTTTCACCCCCCCCCTCCCCCCCATCACAGGTGTGTGTGTGTCCACCAACCACAAGTTGCCACACACAACAACATAACACAACATTGCACCGCACACCTAAGTTACTGAGACAGATTGCTGTGTGCAACGCGTGTGCCAGGTGTGTGTGGGCGAGATGAGCTGCCGCCCTGCAATGCTGCCATTTTCTGCGTTGGCTGCTGACTTGTCTCGTAGAAGCGTGCAGCATATGCTGGTTGCAGCAAGCATCAGCGGGCGAAACCTCTCGACGGAGAAACGACCGCAGACACCATCATCATCATCAGCAGCAGCAGCAGCAGCACGACCAGCCGCCGGCGGCAGTGGCACCAATGCTAGTGCTTGCTCCATGCCAGACCCGAGGAACCAGCGGGTGCTTCACGCTGCCGTCGCGGGGCTTCCAAATGCTGGGAAATCTACGCTGTTAAACTACATGGTGGGCGATAAGGTGAAACAAAATATTAGTGTGTTTCCTGCACTGCCTCCTCAGTGTAAGTACAAGACCTCGTACAGTATAGGACCGGCACATACCCATCGGTGCTCGTTGGATAGCTCTCTACCTATCCAGCCTCCTGTCGCCTGGGTATAGACTACAAAGGAACAGACACACAGATTAGAGCAGAGTAAGGCTCATGTGGCTCGTGTAGCTGTCTGTTCCGCACCATACTACACAGCAGTCAGTGGAGTCCCAAGTACACCAGCACGTGACATGTTTACTCGAAAACTTTTCCATGTGCTATGATACAACCAGTGGTACGCATACAGCAGTAGCCAGTGTTTGATGTTTGCAGTGTAGTTTGACAGCGTATAAGCTGGTGTTGCTGCTGTCTCGTGTGGATGAACAATTTTTCACCCATCGTGCATTCCGAGTAATACATCGGCCCAACAGGCAAGGTGTGTGATACGTGCATCACCTGTTCGTTTGCAACGGCACTGCTGTCATCATCATCCAACCCCACAACTCTTCAAAACAATTTCCGTTCTAGCGACTGCTGCGGTAGATGGGAAGCTACTATATATTCTGGGTCTTAAGCCTGGTAGCGTAACAGCGCCACAAGCATTGCGACAGCACAATTCGTCCTCCATCCAACCCCCCCAGAGTATGAACCGCGCGTGTTTGTGTTTTTTCAAACTCATGGTGTCTCGGTATCAGGTCTCAGCTGTCTCCACGAAGCGACATACGACCCGAGAGAACACCCTGGGGGTCATGACTGTCGGGCGGACCCAGGTGTTTTTCCACGACACCCCCGGCTTCGTTAGCCACGAAGAGCGCGACGACTACAAGCCCGCGTTGTCGGCCGAGTCCCGCGAGGCCATCGCAGCGGTGGACCTCACGCTCTTGCTCGTGGACGCCTCCAAAGACGTCACGAAGCGCGGGCTGCGAAGCCTGACGGGGTTGCTCGAAAGGGTCCTTCGGTGAGAAAAGCGTTGCGTATTGTTTCTCTGTGATTCAATCGGTGGCAGTAGTAGGTGGCATCCGAGTCCACTCCATGAGAGTGTGTCTGGCGGAGAAAGTGCCTGATCTTGTTGGTAGTGGTTTGGCTTCCGCGCGGTTCAACCTGACGCTTTTGCTCTTGCACACGCTTTGCTCTTGCATCTCTTTTCTCAAAAGCTCGGCTGAATAGGTGGTCCTCAAGTTGGTAATGTGGTTGGAGAATTCATGGAGGAAACAATGTTCTGTCTGATTCGTGATTGCAGCTCTTGAGTAGAGAGGACAAGACCATGCATGCGGCAGGCAGATACTGCAAGCGAAGGCACTATTAAACAGATGAGATACTTCAAGAGATACATCACAGACGATATCAGGATTTTCGGGGACATGACTCTCCTGTGCCACGCTACCGCGCGCGACAGGTCTCGATGCGAGGTGTTCCTGGTGCTCAACAAGTCGGACTTAGTCCACCCCAGGCACCGCCTTCTCGCAACCACGGACGAAATCATGGATAGGGCTCAGGAGATCATGGACCGGATAGACTCGGAGCGAGAACAAGCTGTTGCTGCTGTTGATACTTCACCACGACACGAAAATGGTACCGCTGCAGCAGCAGCAGCAGCAGCAGCAGGGAGTGGCAATTGTGGCGCCTCCAACGGGAGTGGCGTTGGTGAGCGAGGGCAGGAGCCGTTGTTTCGGGACGGTGGGAAAACGGTCGACGATCACGTGACGGTGTTCATGGTCTCGGCAAAGACGGGCCATGGTGTCGAGGACGTCGTCGATTTTCTCGTGCACCGCGCCAGGCCCGGCGCCTGGCTGTTCGGTCCGGACGAAACGACCAACAAGGACAAGAGGAGCCGGGTAAAGGAGATCGTGAGGGAAGGCCTGTACAAGCACCTCTACAAGGAGCTGCCCTACCAGATCACGACGCACATAAGGTAAATAATAACCCATGGTTCGAAGGACGATCTTCTCCTAGAGAGAGCGTCCCGCCCGCCCGCCTGGCTTTGTCCGCCCACTTGGTAGCAAAGCCCACTCACCCTTCTCTCCGTGCTAGTGTGCAGCAGTAGGATGGGCTGTACCGAAACAACGGTCTCGATGCTACTCCTTCGTCAGCTGATGCTGCTGCATTCGACCGGGTTTTGTCTCTTGTTTTCGATTGTGCGGGCGTTCAGAGGATAGTGTTTTGCGCGTACGGGTTTTGAGGCCGGCCAAGGTTGCTGTAAATGGAACCAGGCGATACCCAAATCCGACCAAAGGGGCCTGGAGCTTGCACAACAGACATAGCTCCTTGGCCATGCCCACCCCAAAGGCCAGCAGGCTCTTGCTGGGGGGCCGGGGGCACCTTTCGCCCGACAATGTTTTTTGTTTTTTCGTGTGTTCGTGGCTTTCGATACGCAGCCGGAGTGGCTGAGAGGCACAACACATGTTGTTCGTCACCAGCCCTTATCCTACGTCACGGTCACGTAGCAACACAACAATAGCGTGGTTGTTTTACAAGAAACCGCGTCTCACCTCTCTCCCGTACTCCAAGCCGCGTTGGCTCCGCCAACCGGTCACCTCCACCGCCAACCACCGTGCCGTGCCTGCCGTTCGTTCACCCCCTGGGACCCCTTGTAACGTCCCCTATCCTCCGGACGGGGGTTTCGATTCAGTTCGGGAGGTACGTTTGTCCGGGCCGAGTGTTTCAAGGACATCATCTACGTTGTACGGTATGTGGCTATCGGTACGGCGGTGTTTTTTTTTTTTTGCGTTGACCCACACGCTAACCCCCGCCCAAAACCCCCCTGCGCGCGATACCTCTCGGCGTCGTGTTTGCTGGTCACTGCTCAGGGAGCTCTCGCGAAGACCGGACAACAGCGTATCCGTGCTGCAAGAACTGCGCTTGGACAGGGCGTCGCAGAAACCCATTGTGCTTGGGAAGCTCAAGTACATCAAGAAGGACGTTGAGTGGGATCTGCGGAAGCTGTTCGGCACGCGCGTCGACGCGCGATTTTTCGTGATAGTGGGCCACAAGAAGGGTTAGATGCCAGGCCACCGAGGAGCGGTGAAGGCTGTTGGTCGAGGAGTACTCTTGGGGGGTGGCGCTACGTTTGTCCAGCAGCAGCAGTATTGCGGGTGTAAACAGGTGGTGTTGTGTGTTGTGTGTTTTTTTATTTTGCATCGACCGCGCTAATCGGCGGGCCAACCAAAATAACGTCAAAATGGTGTGTGTACGTGTGCGGTCTCAGTCCCACGGGGGTTCGTTGCAGCATGTGGGAGATGATTTGCAAGATGAGTGCACATGCGTAGCTCTACATAATTCCCGAAAGGCACGGCAGTCCTTGGAACCATTCCGGAGTTAACGTCGCCCTTTGAGGCTGCAACAACCTGTTGTTTCCTAGCCAGTGGACGTCCTACGATCGGTCACGCGTCTCCGTGCGGCCTTCCCCCGTGTGTTTTTCGTCGCTGTGTGCCAAGTGCACAGCTGCTAGGCGTTAGGTATCGAAGGGTCAAGTTTCCCCCTGGAAAATCCCCCCCGCAAAGAGAGGGCACGCATGGACGTTCCCTCTTGTTCTTGGACAAGCAACTCTGAGCGACGGAAAACGCGCGCGCGCGGGGGGGATTTTAGATGCCCTGAAAGGGTCTTGAGTATTGAACTTCTTTGTGATGACCAGTGTACACCCAACGCTTGTGGTTGGGGGTAACGCTATCTGCTTACCATTCGTGTGCACACAAAAGATGAAGAAATTTTCACACAACGACACAACCAAACAATCATTTACACACATTTTTTTGCAGTTTTCGCAGTTTTTTGCACAGCACCGCTGGCAGCGGAACTCACTATCATATCCGAAGAATAAGAAGAATGTGTCCCTCTCCGCCCCTAACAATCGTATGCTTAGCTGTAACATGGCAGTTCACGTGAAGGAGGTCTAGGGATGCATGTAAAAACGATTGCATTCATGTTTCGTAGACGCGTATATGTATTTGTATTCATAGACACGCTCAATACCGACCCCCCCCCCCCCCCCCCCCCCCCCGTCCTTTTCCCTCCCCCCTCGCTCCTC
>FN649726.1:3061118-3087584 GCA_000310025.1 Ectocarpus siliculosus | reverse complement strand
CACACCGCAGTTCTGGGAGCACACCGCCAACCCCATACCTCATACCCCATGAAAATTGGACAAGAACAGCAATAGCAACAGCACTCCCCCCTCAAGGGGTAGTAGGCTCGTTCCTAGCTGGTTGACCGACCGAACACATTGAAAAATTGTAACACCACACAATAATCATGACATGCAAAAAACACAGAGGAGAGAGTTTCCCTGAAACTTACTACTCAACTTATTCTACGCCGTATTGTAACACTAACCAGAAAAATCCACAAACTAAAGAACGACAACCAAGAGAGGATTGCCGCCCCTTCCGTCCATGCCCCCGGAAGAATGTTTCAAAAGAGGGGCGGGTTATGAAATGATAACGGAGAACGAGCCAACTTGGTCTTCATGTCCCCGGAAGCATTTGCAGCTTAACACAGCAGTCCTCTACGCCCCAAAAAACTACACCCATAAAAAGATGGTTTGAGTCCTAAAAAAAACACTTGTTGAGACTGGAGAAAGCGATCTGTACGAAACCCACAGTACTCTATATATACTTCCTCCCGCCGTGTACGTGGACCAGGCAGTCCAATTTCTGCCTCTCCCCGCCCTCGACAAAAAAAGCCTCCTCTCGTCGCCGTTGTCTTATGACGTACCGCTTCTCCCTCCCCCACTCGACAGAAAGCCTCCTTCCTTGCCCTTGTCCTCTCCCGTCCCGTACTTGCTGCGTCTCCCCCCCCCCTCGACACAAACCTCCTCTCCGTGCTGTTGTCCACTACCATGACCGGTCCTTTCTGCCTCTTCGCCCCACTTGAAAAAAGCCTCCTTCCTTGCTCATGTCCTCTACCGACCGGTTATTTCGGCCTCCCCTATTTCGACCGACGCTCGTCCCTCCCCCGCCGGACACGGCACCCATCTGTCTGTTCCCTGACTGACCGACCACCCCACTCTTGTTACTCGTCCTCTTCCCCGTCGTATCTCTCCGTCTGGAGGGCCTGGCACAGCACGGAGCCCCACCTCAGGAGGGCCGTCGCGTTCTCCGGATCGAGCCAGAGGGTAACGTTTTCGCTCGGGTTGACCACCTCAATGATCCACCCGTTGTTGGAGTTAGCCACCTCGCAGTGCTGGATGGCGGCTCCTTCCAAGGCGATGAGTGGCATGAAGCCGGCCGCTGTGTATTTATGGGGGTGTTTTTTTGGGTTCGAACGTGAAGGGAGAGCGGAGGGGGGGGGGGGGGGAGGGGTGAGTGAGCCGTCGGAGAAAACAAACATAAATGTGCCATGCCAGCGTTGGATTCATTTGTGCGTGGCAAGATGAGGTGCTTGAGGGGTGACAGACGTAGCCACTCTCCCGGCAACTCCAAGAAACTTTGCCTTAGGAAAAGCAAGCTTCTAAAGAGGGGACTTCCACGAATACAAACCCAACGCTTCGCTGCTGCTCTTTTTGTTCAATGTTTCGAGAGACTTCGAAGGCAGTGTGCTTGCCGCAAGCTCCTCGCGAGTAAATATTACGATGCAAAGCTGGTAGGCTATTGAATGTACCAGATACACGCCTAGACGAGAGGCATGGGACCTTTCAGCAAGGGGGGCAGAATTTCCTAGGCGGAACCGAAAGCAAATGTTCAAGCGTGAGTGCAGCATCATACTACACGCAGGCATCCAAAGCGTGTATTGCCCCCGCCCACGCTGGCTGGATCAGTTCCACCCCAGAAACAACCAACACCCCCACAACGCACCAGATTCTTCGTAACCCCTCCCCCCCCTCCCCGTGGGTATGGTCTACCACCGCTCAAAAGGCATGCCATGCAACAACATGAGTACGCCCGCCCCCCCCCGAAATCCTCTTCCCTACACGTACCTTGCTTGCGAGTAGTGCCGCCTTGCCCCCCCCCCCCGCTCAAAAAGCTGCCCGCCGCGATGCTGCAACGGCGGTCGGCTTTCCGCAACTCGGCCCAAAAAAAGTTGTCGCACAAGAACAGGAAACTCTTGGCGCTGAAGAACCCCTTAAGGGCGCCCACGCACCAGTTGCTCGCGATCCAACAAAACCCCTCCATCTTGGAGCGGAGGCCGGCCTGGCTGCGGATGCGGGCCACGTCCTGGGCGTCTTCGAGCAGGCGCGCGGCGGAGAGGCCCTTGGGCGTGCGGCTGATGACTCGACCGTCGCGGCAGGACTCGCGCCTTCAGAACGTTTTTTTGTTTGGGGGGGGGGGGGGGGGTTGGGGGGGCGGGGTTAGTAGGGAATGCATGCTACCAGAGAATTACATACTAGTGGTTTCAGTCAATTGTTGGGAAATATCGAAACGTTGTGTTGTGTAGCAGAAGGGAATCTCTCTTCAGGACGACGGTCGTAGCGTAGCGTAAGGGTTTGTTTGTACTCTTCGAGGGAAGAATCATGTTGTATAAATAGCAGCGTGTTCTTCTCGACCACAAATGTTCTCATAGTTTCCTTCCAGAAACATCATGGAAATCATCTCCATCATCCGTAGACAGAGAGACAGCGTTCAGGAAAAGCTAGCTCCGCATGGGGGTCAAAAGCGCGTTATGCTTCGCCCGTGTTTCTACTGATGCTCGCGTATTAACAGCAGCATTCACATTTTCCGCTGCTGGGTTGTTGTGCAGCAACCTCGCGAGACGGTTTGGTGGTCATGTTGTGTATCGGACTCTTGGGTATCGTGGGAGGAGTACATATGTAGAAGACAGAAGGCTGACTGACACCGCTCCAAGTTAAACCAACTACCACTGGTACTGCTGTACCCTTGCGGCCTGGGTCGTTGATCTGGGATTTAATTTTTGATCCACCGATTACGCGGCGCCTGTCTTGATGCTGCTCCAGCTTCTCGTCAAGCTCCTTTCGGTTGTTGCTACATGGCTTCAGCTGAAAGAGCTACCTATCCGAGGAGCTGGAGCGACGTGAAGACGAGCACCGCGGGGTGGTGGATCAACAACCCTACCCCAGGTCGAAAATCGAAAATGTCACCATCGCCTCTGATGTAACCGAAATCTCCGATCCAGGAGGGTCACACGAAAAGAACTTTTGTCCGAGGCGCGAGCCTTACGCCAGAATGACTGGTTAGGGTTCAGCCGTCCTCTTTCAAGCAAGAACCAATTCTTCACACAAAAGCATGAACAAGTAGATACGTGCTCGATATTGTGCACATCATGTGCATGGAACACATGAAAGCGCGATCTCGAACGTTGGGGAAGGCCGGTCCATCATCCATCCACTCGTCCATGACGAGGCAACAACGACCGGTTGTACAACATTTGATTCTTGCCGACGGGATTTCACATGCAAAATCTTGGTCAGAGGCAGGCGTGCAACCGACACTCACTCCTGTGGATGGTATTTTTCCTGTTGATGGTATGCATAGCTAGTATTGCTTGCACCTACAGCAACAACAGCCCTGAGCCACGACACCAAAGTCCAGTACACAGCAGCAGTTCTGCACAGGTCCGCTCAAATTTGACGTTTTCTCACAGGTTATGCAACATGCATGCGTGCATGCACGCGAGGACGACAAGGTCGGTCGGTCACCCAGCATCGGGGAAGACGCAAGTTTGAAATTTGAAAAAAAAATCTTTGTTCCGAAGGAATCGAACATTGATGGGGTGGGTATGTACAGGTACAGGCCAACGATCTTGAAGAAAGCCAAAGCGCAAAACTGCAACTGCAGCAGGTCAGCTCCATCACCAACGAAAGGAACAACGGCCAATTGAAGCAGATAAGCAGTACACAATAGGCGAGTAAGTGGGGGTGCATGCATGCATGCATCCATCCATCGTACGCTTTCAAGATTCAAGATTCCGAGAGGTGACGTAAGTGTAAATGCGCAATACATCATGCTCGTAGAAACGAAAGATCTCGAACATCGGACAGGGGGACTACGCTAGACTATTTACTAGTATATGACGCATATAAAAAAAAAAAAACAGAGAGACACATACTTGTGGAATAGAATAATAGAATGCATAAAATCTAAACATCATCCGAATACCTGTGGCCGGCGCTGAGAGCTCTCGGCGAAGATCTTGGGGACGGCCGCTTTTGATCCCTCGAGCGACCATCCTGTTGCTGCTGCTGCTGCTGCAAAGCATCACCTTCGGCTGCTGCTGCAGCAGCCGGCGCCAGCACCTCCTCCTCCTCCCCAACGGTCAGCAGCAAGCTGTCGCGTTTCGATTCGAAGAACGGTGGTCCTTCGTCTCCCCCCGCCGCAGCAGCCGCAGGCGCGGTACCAGCCGAACCTTCTTGAGACTCTTCATCATCCAACACGCACGTTGACTTCTCCGCCGCCGCCGCCGCGGCGTTCCTTGCTTCCTCTTCCGCTGCTGCTAAGCGATCCGCTCTCGTACGCCCGGGCGAGGAACCGCCGGGCGCAACGGAAGCCCGACGGCCGCGCCTGCGGCCCGAAACGGGCCGGCTGAGCTTGGCCGCGAGGCTGTGCCCGAAGTCCCCGCCGTCGCCGCCCATGCCTTGGTGGTGACCCTTGCCACCGTTGGCGCTTCTGCTGGCGCGGCGCCCATCCTTCTTCCTGCCGGCGGCGGCGGCCTCTGCTGAGCTGCTGCTGTTGGCGTTGTCGCCCTTGAGGATCTTGTCGAGGTCCGGGAGCCTGAAGAACACGGACGAGCGCCGGTGTTCGTTGGTGTTGTTGCGCACCGCGCTCTGCTGCGACAAGGAGCGCCGCTTGGCCCTCTCCGTCTCCGGGCGGCGAGCCGCGGGGCAATCCAACGGCGCCCTCTTCGGCGGCGGGGTGACGACGGGCTCGGTCCTCGGGGTCATGTTGGCCGTGCTGTTGGCCGTCGGCGAGGAGGAGGAGGACCCGTGCGACTCCCAGAGCCAGAGCTGCTTGCCAGACTCTCTCTTACCATTGCTGCTGCTGGTCTTCTTCTTGCCGGTGCGCCCGCTGTTGGGGATCGAGTCTCCGACAAAATCGAAGTTAAAATTCTGAAGGTTGAGGAAAGAGAACATATCTTCTCGTTGTCGTGCTGCCCCTCGCGACGGCGGCGGCTGGTTGTGCTGGATCAGGGTGGGCACTTATCTTGCCTGCCGGGAGGCAGAGTCACGCATGGAACGGCACGAGAGAGAGAAAGCGCGGCAAATGAGAGGCGAGCAATGTTTGCGAATGGGGTCACGAAGTAAAACGTACTCCAAGGATCCGTCCAGCCGAGCCTTTTCGCAGAGGCAGCTGCATGCAGCAGTACTCAAAACCTTCACCCCACCTCGGAGTACCTGGATGCGTTCCCTTGGTCGTGGCTGGATGCCTCCCTCAGAGCAAGAGCGCGGCGACTCCGTTGTGCCGTAACTCCCTTCCGTGTCCCACGCCACTCCTTGTCGCACAGGCAGACCAGATATGTGCGTCCTTCACATCAATCAACAAAATAGTCTGAAAAAATTGAAATTCAAAGAACAATTGGTAAACCGGGGTCCTCGGGTGTGGTCCGTCCTCTCTCCTCGGTCTGGGGCTCCGTGTTTCACTGGACTGCAGTAATGCGGTCACCCCTTGTACTCCGGTCCGTCGAGCCTCCTCTGCTGTCCTCACATACACATGAACCAGGCAGCCAGGGACGGGTTAGCAGCACAAGGCCGACAGAGAAGAGAGAAAGGGCGCTGCTTGTCGCTGCCACTGTAGCTTGAGCTGCACGCCAGATGAGGGTCCTGGCAGGATGCGTCGCGATGGTGCTCCTTGCGCTGCCGACCAGCAACGCCGCGCAGAAGGCGGGGACTGTCAAGTTGCCGGCGGGGAAGGGCAAGAAGAGCAAAGCGGCAGTAGAGAGCAAGGCGCTGCCGGAGCTGAGCACGAAGGATAGCTTCGTGACCGGCCTCCTCTCCGGAGCCGTGGCGGGGACCACCGTGGACCTTGTCCTGTACCCTCTGGACACGGTCAAGACGCGCCTGCAGGCGACCGCGGGGGCCAAGCTCTCCATGAACACGTTCCGCGGGCTCTTCAACGGCGTCGCTCCCGCCATCGCCGCCAGCGCTCCCTGTGCCGCCGTGTTCTTCGGCGCCTACGACTCCCTCAAGCGCGTGCTCACGGAGAAGCTGCCGGAAGACTACGCCTCCGTCGCGCACGCCGGGGCGGCGGCCGGCGCGGACCTCGCCCAGAGCGTCGTCCGAGTGCCCTTCGAGGTCATCAAGCAGCGGGTGCAGGCGGGCGTGGACGCCTCCGGGAGAGCCGCCCTCGCCAGCGTCATGAAGTCGCAGGGGCCCAGGGGCCTCTACCGGGGCTGGGGCGCGCTGGCCCTGCGCGACCTTCCCTTCGACATCATCGAGTTCCCCCTCTACGAGTGGTTCAAGAGCGAGTGGACCAAGGTCAAGGGGGAGAAGCTGGCGCCCTGGCAGGGCTCCCTGTGCGGGTCGGTCGCGGGGGGCATCGCCGCCGGGCTCACGACCCCGCTCGACGTCGTCAAGACGCGGCTCATGACCCAGAGCCCCGGGCAGTACGCCGGCATTGGCGGGTGCTTGAGATCAATCCTGAAGGAGGAGGGGCCGGGGGCGCTGTTCGCCGGGTCGGTGCCGAGGATGACGTCCATCGCCTTCGGCGGCGCCATCTTCTTCGGCGCGTACGAGACGGCCAAGTCGATCATCTCGGTCAAGATGGAGGAGAGGGCCACCGCTGCCACGGCGGCGGCTTCGAGCGGGAAGAAGAAATAGGGCTAGGAAAAGGCGGATGTTCTAGGAGATCGACAGGTTAGTGTGTGTGGGTGTGAGGGTGTGCTTTCTGCGTGCAAAGCATTCGTTCTACACATGGTTACCACTTTTGCCATCGGGCTTCTCGAGCTCCTTCAGGAAGGCGTTCCTGTTGACGTCATCGCTACCGCAGTACGCAATCGAAAACGGCAGCGCGCTCTGCTATTCTACGTTCGAAGTAAAAACATAAACATTGCACTCGCAGTCACCTTCCAAGAGACCAACTTGCAAGTATGACATCCCAGGATGTTCCCACCGTTCGGTGTTCGGTACGGCGGTGCCTTGGTTGCGAACTGAGGTACATTACCCATTTACTTTCAAAGTTCTAGCTCAAAGCCCACTCCTCTAGGTCCACGTTTTTCTGTACATTCTCCCCACCACACCATCTCTTCGCTGGCATTCGCAGCAGTTCGAGTTCCTCTAATGTTTGACTGATGGCATCTACATGTACATAGTTCAACTGCGTCAGATGTCCAGACCGACGTCCATTCTGGGGACCCTTTGGTTGGGGAGTTTTGGTCCCAGAGCCGTAGAAAGAGAGGCATCCAGTTGAGCGTGCCATGCATCGTCACAGCTGGTCAAAAGCTATCACAACCCACGGGTCTAGTTGACGCTCCGCGCGTGGTGTGTGAGAGCTCGGGATGCAGCCGGCAGCAGTCGTCGGCACCACCCGAAGGCGACTTGACTGCAGCCAACGAACGCTCTGTGGTGGTTCGACGCCCCTAAGCTTCACTTGCTCGCCCGTGCCCGTTCCACGACCCTCTCGTGTACCCGCTCCCCAGATTAGGTTTGATCGCGGCGTTGGGCTTGCATGCGGAGGGCGGTAGAGCTACTGGCAAACACGGCAACCCGCCCTTCTCTGTTGCTTCGCGCCCGGCGTTATGGCGGGAGAACTCGGGTGGTGGAGGGGTGGAGCAGGGCGTTTCGGTTCCTCTGCTGTCGTCGATAGATGAGCAACGCGCGTTCCTGCGAATGAATTAACAGCGCTGTGAGCCGGGCGGGTTGGCACGGTTTCAAAACTCTCGTAATGTAAGCAAGAACGTATTCGCCTGTAGTAACGGGAAGAGGTGTGTGCTGCTCTCTCGGTGATAATCAGCCAGTGCGTGATGCTGGAGAGAATCCGGTTGCCTTCTTCTTACGAGCGTTGTGACCGATTTTTGCTCTTCGGCGAAGCAAGGGCTAGTAAGAATGACCAGGAAGAGTGTGCGTGAGAGAGAGGGATTCGTTCCGCATGCATCTGTTTGCAAGACGCGATTTTATTTTTACAGCTATGCTAGCTACGCTCAGTTACGACAGATTTTGACGGCCGTTTTTGGGGGCCGTGCTGCGTTGTAATCGCCTCAACAAAATAAGACAGAGACTGGCACGAGTCGGGCGGCGTTGCGACGTATGAACAACAGGTAGGTAGTTTGGAGGCTTGGGTGTTGTAAACGATTTTATGTTACAGTCATTTTTAAAACCTGCGGAGGTGCCTGCGTGTTGAATTACCAAGAGACCACACCTTTTAGAGAGGAGAGAGAGATGGAAAGAGAGATATCGGATTTGAGTATCGGGGGGGGGGTTCCGCACAATCACACCCCTTCTTTGTGCAGGTGGGCTCAGGGTAGAGAGTGCTTCGACAGCCCTACAGAGCTACCCTGAGTATATAGTTGCCGAGTCTCTCTGCGTCAGCGCTTAGCCTCGAAGGCTCTCGACGAGCTCACTCAATTGTGACAGTGTTCCAGGGTGTCGCTGTTTGCTGTATCACTTGGTCGCCATGATGGTTGGGACATTTTTTTCGCGTGACTTGTCAGCGACTAATTAGACAGCTAGGTTGGAGGTTTTCTGCTGGGCTCAATTTTGGCGTACCGCTCGCTTCGTAGTGCCCACAAGCAGTGCATTTTTCTTTTTCTCTACTTGAATCCCGGTTTGGTCTGTGCGCTAAACTATGAACTTGAAGAATGACTGCAGCCGTCGGCGTGAAACGCATAACCGCTGTAGTTGCCGTTGCCCTTTTTGGAGCAGAGAAATCCCCCCGACAGTGAAAGAGGAGAAGCCGATCCCAGCCAAATGGCGGGCACGGTTGACAAACGCTGCGTTTTCATCAGCGGAAAAAATCGTTTGGTTTCCAAGCAGTTTGCCGGGGTAATTGTAAGGAAGTGAACAGACAGAGTAATTCCGCCCTACAGCAGTACAGCGAAAGAAAAGCCGACCTCGACCGAAAGCGGGCACGGAAGTTGGTCTTCAAATGCTGCGTTTTTGTCAGCAGAATAAAATCGTTTCATCTCAAAGCACGGTTGTTTGCCGGGGTACTTGTAGTCAGGTGCGTTTTTTCTCGTCTTGAGCAAGTTCCCGTTTCCGCCTCCCTTTTCTGACAGCGGGGGTCGACGGATAGCATGGTTTGCAGGGCGCATGGGGGGTTAATCTTCGTCGTTTCGTGTGATGAGCAAAACAGATCGCCTAATTTCCGCTGGACCTTGCCGAAGGCAATTAGGCATTACGCATAGGCCGTCAGGTCCACAAAAAATCCTCTTGTTTTTACTCACTACCGGGTGCCTCAAGGGGTCTCCCCTAGCAAGATGGACAAACACCCCGCCGCTTTTTTTCCCTTGCCACCTCCAAACCGAGCGTGACCGTTTGACAAATAAGAACAACGAACGAACACCGCCCCTGATATTCTCTTTGTTCTTGCCGCTTGTTGCTTAGCGGGCAATCACGCACTACTTCGTACAGATGATTCACCGGATGTACGAGATGCTACCCCGCCCACCATTTGGAAAGCGACGTATAAGGCATGCACCGCTAGAAATTCTTCTGCGTGACTCCTAATCTGAGCAAATGCGGACGCCATTTTTACAGACAAATATGTATGGACAAATCAACATCCCCTGCAAGGATGCGACCCCCCCCCCCCAACAAAACTGCGGACAACTTCTTACTCAGAAAAGCTTTGTCGAACTGAAATACTCGTTGCTGGATATTCATCAAAGGGGGGCACAACCCTACGGCTGCAGAGACGCTACACTGTTAACAGTCTGGTGGCCTCTCCTGGGATTCGAGTTACCATTAGCAACACCGACCCAACAGACACCCACAGGAGGTTCGAAGGCGCCATTGTCGGCCCCAAACCTGCACGACTCCTCAACCAGCCCAACATGCACAGGGACTGCCCAACGCGTGAGATTAGCACTCCCTTCACAGTGCTTCGGCACCACACCTACAGTCTTCGGCACACACCTACAGTCTTCCGCACCACACCTACCACTGCTTGCTCTGATGACATGGCATCCCCACTCCTCCACCAGGTTTCGTAGGCAGGCTGTCCCCCAAAAACAATCCGCTATCAACCAGGGCGCGCACAATTGGAGCGCCGCCGGTTGCTATACCTTACCGGAGGAGGGGGTGCCAACCAGCAACAATAAAATGGAAAAAATATCAACAAGGGTTGGGTACTGAAGGGGCCCTGCATGATAAAACCTAAACCATCCCCGAATACTGACACAAAGGCTGCGGCTACGCCCTCAGCAGTCGACGGCAACTTTTGAACCTTCTGCCTCCGCCCTTGAGAGCCGCTTCTCTTGTCATTCGGGTTATCACCTGAATCTAGCTCTCTCCCCCCGCCCCGGCCCCGGCCCCGCCCCCCCCCCAATCTACCAATCGCTACGAGCGCAGAATCCGGGTTCCATTAGGACGGGATAAAGAGCTTGCAACCTCCTGGTCCCAAGAACACCTGTAACCATAGCCCGTACTCGACAGCAACGGCCCTGTCGCCACAGCAGGCGACGGAAGCCCAGCCGCAACCGCAGCGTCCGTTACGTGCTGCCCAAGCCTCCGCCTCCGTTTGGTCCTAAGCCCTCTGGGCGAGTCGAACGCAAGACGGCCTGTTCAAATACACGCAGGTAGATAGTGGCCCCTGCCTCTGCCGTGAGATTAACGATGTGGTCTCCTGCGCCCATCTCCGTTCGTACGGGTGCTCTCGTCACGCCGTCGTCCGTCAAAAAACAAACATCACACCCCTTGTGGCCCGGTTCTTAGGCGACCGCAGCCGGCGGAGCAAGCGCCGGCGCCGTCTCTCTGTCCGCTCGCGATTCTCCGTCGAGCTGGCACTGCATGTAAGCCGTGCTGTAATTCACCACCAGGTACCACAGGTGGTCCTCAATATTGCCGAAAATCGCCTGTGGTGTGGCGTGGCGTGCCAAGGGCGTATAGGGCGTTGGTTTCACCGGGTGTCATCGCGTTTATGTTCTCAGGATACAGCCGTCGAAAAGTGCGGCGGGGAGAGGGATTCATTGAGCGTCATCGTTTTGGTCCGATTTGACCGACAACGAGATACACGTCAACGCACACACATGTTCAATCACGAATGCCCAAGTCTGAATTTCGTTTGCTGCTGAGGCTGTTGTTGTTGCTGCTGCTGCTGATGGGTCCAGGATACAAGATGCACAGGAGACCCGCAAAATCACCATCAACCACGCGCCGTCCGCACATAGCCACCAGATCACACTACTTACCCCAACAAAGTTACACGCCCACACGTTAAACCACAAACATCGCAATCCCAAGTCACACACGAACGCGAGAGCATTGATCGCCGAAACACAACAGCACCAACAAAAGGCAAAGGTACTCCACAAAACTCACCCAGAATTGGTTCGAGCACTTGTCGTCCTCCCCGCTGTTGTTGCAGACCTGGTAGCTCGACTGGTCCTCGGTGTAGAACACCTCCGTGGGCGGGTGGTGGTACCCCCAGGCCTCCAGCGGCAGGTGCGGCACCGGGTCACGGTGGTGCACCAGCCGGAAGATCGAAACGCCCGGGCGGGTCGTCAAGGTCGCGAACGCTTCGTTCCCGACCTTGGCTCACGCGGAACAACCCGTTCCATCAGTCGGGAAAACAACAAGCGGAACAATGCGAGACAGACACAAAGCAGCCAGACAAATCGCAGTAGTAGGAGAGTACCAGATGTCAGCCACGTCATCGAACAAGACTACAGAAAATGGGCGCCTCCCGGCTGTGTTTTACCTGTGTGTGCAATCGATGAAGTAGCGGCGTAGCGCCGTCCAGCAAGCGGGTCGTTCCCAAAGGCTTGGCTCAAAATCTCCCCTCGACCACATGCTTCAGACAAAAAGACTGAAACGAACTAATCACCACGCAACCCGTAGCTACTAGGTCACGAGCGACGCGTCGATTGTTTCTTTCGCACCGGGGCGTGGACGGCCGTGCGCTGTTCGCGCATGACACATAAAACCAACGACCTGGCTTGGTTGCCAACACCCCACACCCACGTACCCGCGGGGAGCCGAAGAGGTAGATAGGTGCGAAGGAGACCGACGAATTGGGTCCCTGCCCGAGACCCCTGTTCACCCGGAGGTCCAAGAAGCAGAGCACGGCCAGCGCCGCCCCTAAGGAGTGGCCCGTGATGAGGATCTGGACGTGCGGGTTGTATTGCATGTGCTGCCCAATCGCGTAGCGGACCTTTGGTCGATGCAGTCGACAACGTGCACGGAGAGGGAGGGGGAACGCGGGAAACTCAAAGAGGCGTGTTGTGATCCTCTCCGCACAGACAGCGACCCCCATTACCGACAACTCATACACCGCATCACCTTTGCATACCGTACCGCTTCGCATCGCACTACGACCTTCAGAGCTGACCTAAATTGTATGTAGGCTTTAGGGACTTGACGACTATGACACTGGGTCTGCATGCATATACAGCAGTACACTACTATACATACCTGGTCTTTCACCAGATCATATGCCGCTAGAAAGCCTCGGTGGACTTGGCACTGCTCGCACAACCCCCCGTACGTGTTGGGGACGGTAGTAGCTTCCAGGTCGTCGATCCAGTTCTGCGTCGCGAAAAAAACCCAGCAGTATACAGTGTCGGTAGGTTTAAGAGTAGACTTAACGCGTAAAAGACAGTGTTGATAGGTTACCAACAGCAACATTAACGCAGATGTAGGTGGACGACAGCACGTGGTCAGGTGACACGAAGGAGGAGTCTACGGTAGGCGTACTACTGCAATGGTCGTCACGCGCCGGTTGGGCGTTTTTCTCTGGTCCCTTTGTGACAAAGCAGCGAGTGTTGCAGTAATGCAATCGTTTGTGCTGCCACCTGCTGCTGCCGGTCGGTTGGGGCCAACTAAGACTGCTGGAACTACACAGGACAGGGGACAGGGACCGCGAGAGATTGTTGTGTTACTCGTCCACAAGCCTCTCTGCTCACGGGAGGTCCGGCGGCTGCAACAACCTTCCTTTTCTTGCCTCTTTTTGGCCACCCCAAAGAATTCTCGCCGCGTTTGTTTCGAAAAATTGCTTACATTTCGGTCTCATGTCTCATGTGTGTGGAACTAAATAAGCAGTTGCTACGAGATGGTGTCCTAAAACTTCATCCTCTTGTACACTGCTGATTTGAGGTCTTCAACCCGCCTCCATTGGAGTGGGTGGTTGGAGCAGCACCCGCGCTCAGGAACTGATTCATCATCCCCAAGGCACCAACCAGCAGCGCAGCGGAGTAGTGCACAATATGAATGTTGCACTCCAACGAACATACCTTGACGCTGCTCGGGTCCGTCCCCGAAAAGGTAATCACGATGCGCGCTTTACCGGACTGTGCAGCCCCGCCCGCGTCCCTGTCGTCGCCCTCTGCAGCACGGAGGTGTCGTCGATCGTCAGGGCCGGGTCCGCGCGTAGTTGAAGTGTACCGGTTTGATGGTTCGGCGTCCCCGATGTCGACTCCCACAAAGCCCCGAACGTTGCGCTTTTCGCCGTTGATTACGGTGACGTTCCTCATGCCCGGGAAGTGCTGGCAGGCCTTGCAGCTCCACGACGCGAGCTGCGGTGTGCAGTACGCGGCTTCCGTCAAGCGGACGATCACGCTCGCGAGGCCCTCGTCGTAGCTCAAGCCCAGTCCACCGTCGCCGGCGGACGATGCAGCAACTGTTGTTGTAAGATCGGTCACGGGTGCGGGATCGGCGGAGGCTGGAGAAAAGAATAGGAGCAACGAGAGGGCAAGGTGGTTGAGCGCCAACCGTGGCGTTGAGACCTTCATGTCGCCGACAGGTGACACACCCACACAACGCGCCCTCAAAGAAAGTGGTGGGTGTGCTCGTCGCTTATGGGTGTACACGTCGTGCGCATATGATGAAGGCTCTGCGGCGTGGCGTACCGCACGGCGCCCCCGCGTACATTCACGGAGCCCCTTAGTGATTTTTTAATTTGAAGTGGCAGTTCGATACGCAGTACCAGCAGCAGTAACGACACGTGCAGGCACTTACCTGTTACGTTCAGTGGAGCAGTGTGGGGGTCCCAGACGATAGCGAGATTAAAAATAAGAGGAGAGGGCAGAGGGTGTAGACGTCTCTTCCGGAAACAACACACCCAATAATTCGTACGAAGAAATAGTTAGGTTTCACTGCACGGAACGCCAATCAGTGCCCGCGTGGGAATACATCCGACGTTCGGTAGCTTCCGTGGCAGCGTCATACGCGTACATATCAGCAGAAACTTTCTGTCAGCAAAAGGTGGGACTAGAGTAGGAGTAAGTGAGCTCGTCGAGGGTGCAACGCACTCACACAAGAAACAGACCTACACAGGCGGTGGGAGAACATCTCAGGTGCAACATGCATGGACTTCGCGCAATCCATGACGGTGCGATCTTTGAGCCGGAAAGCTTCTGCGCCACAACGCGCATTGATGTTAAATGTGAAATGTTCAGGTGGGACACGCCACATCAACAACGCGAAACCACTACGAGACACGCTTGCTTCTATAGTACATCTTTCGCACCACGTCACTATTTTTAACAACACCCAACAGCTACATACAACACAAATGACGCCTCCGCATCATTCCGAACTATGTAAACAAATTTCCTAGCCATTCGCTGCTGTTGGCGACTCTTCGCCGTCACCTCTGGTGCTTCCAGCAAGCAGCTCATCCATCTCGCTTTTGGGCACTCGTCTAAAATAACCGTAGCGCGGCACAAAAGAAGCAGCGGCGGAGGAACGACCAACGCCAGATGCTGCCGACGACCCATCCTCCCGCCCAACCTCAACACCCCCCTCTAGCACGCCGCCACCACCACTACTGCCGCTATCTCGACCGACAAAATTGCGAACACCGCTAGCGCTCCCGTCGTTAACCCCCCCTCCCGACAACGAAGGCGGTGCAGCACTAACCGACGACCCCTCGCCAGCGAAAGGAGGCCCAGAAATAGCACCATCACCACCACCACCAACGTTATCGTGATCGCTGGCGCTTGTCGCGCCGTGCTCCGCGCCTGGCGAACATACCCCCCTCTCTCCCCCTCCCCCGTCCCCGCTGCCACGCCCGCCGCCCATCATGTCCACGCACACCATTTCCAGCCGGTCCGTGGAAAACTCGTCGTCACCCAGCACCTCCCGGAGCACCCCGAGCACAGCGGCCATCGCGCGCCGCACGCTCATGCCCTCGAAGGGGCCAACCCCCTCCAGCTTTGCTTCCGCGGCGGCACCCTTGTCGCCGATGGCTCTCGCCCTCCACTGCACGTAGGCTCCTACGCGAGACGCACGAAAGGTGGGACCAATAGTGAGGAAACAGGACAACGAAAGCCCATAGGTCGGCAAGCGGCAAGGCTGGGGATGCCACGATAGTTGAGGCGGCTACCGACCGCCTTTTCAGCGCACAACGGCAAAAGAGCAAAGGAGGAGGAGTCTGCGACGAGTAAAACAAGGGCATTTCAAGGTGGGGTGCAAAAAAGCATGACGATGGAATGAGCGCCGATATGTTGGAAAGGAAGTGCCTGAGGGGAGAATATAAGCGGTGCCACGTCCTCGGTGTAGCAAAAAACGCGTTTTATCATTCAGGCAAGCAGGCAAAGAACGACTCCTGCCCCCTCCAATTTCCCTTCCCCCCCAAAAAAAAACTCAACGAAGTCATCCTGCTGTACAACCCCGGTACTTCAAGGCGTCGGGTGCTGCCCGGTGTGCCATCACTTCGCGGCACTCCCTTCAAAGACATCCGCTGACGTCGAAGCATGCAACAAGTGAGCCTGCCCTGCAAAAATTTCCTCCGCTGCTCACCGGAAGGATCCAAGTGGTACAGCACCGGCCGATCCCCGCGATCTACTCCCGCCATGAGGAGGGCCACGCCCACCTGACACCAGAATACAACAAACGAGAAGGGAAGAAGCGTTCGCACACAACAACGGGTTTTCTGCCTTAGTTTCCATCGTTTCATGCTGGCGAGGAAAAAATAACCAAGCAGCGATTTGATCGGTGGTGCACAAGCGGGCTATAAGCAAGTGAATGTACCAGCAGCAAGTCAGAAAGACCACCGCGCTACATACACCCCGTGCATGCATTCATCGCGTAAAAAAAAAGTGTACGGCATCGCCAAGCTACAACAGGGGGGCATTCGATACCAACCCCCTGTACAACGTTCTTCGAGCTTCTACAACAGCCGGGCCGTTCTTCGCTACATAGCTCTCACCGGCCGAGACATGGCCGGGCCGCCGCCGTCCTCTTCCTCCCGCCCGCCGTTACCGGCCTTCCCGTCCTTGTCGTAGCCGTTGAACTTGAGCGCCAGGCGGCTGAGCTGGGACGCCACCGCCTCCACGCTAGGAGCCTCGTCAAACTCGAACCGGTGCTCTTGGACCCACGTGCTATGAATACATGTGTGGTTGTGGTTCGTGATGCCGTGTGCGCGTTTGTTCCGCCGACAGACAAGACACAAGCAAACGACCGGCCGACGGGAGGACGGACGGTTGGATAGATAGTGCGGGTGGGACGTTTGTTTTTACGGTCGTGCCACAAAGCTTCACACGGGGAGCACTTTCTGAGGGGGGGGGGGAGTGACAGGCGCAAAAATACGTTCCATATCTTCACGCTCAGTCGGCGCACTTCCAGTCAAGACCTGGTTTCGCAAAAACGTTGGCATCGGAGAGAGGCTGCCGACAGACATACCGGGCACGTCGAAAGAAACAGGTTCAAACATGAGCAAACCGAACAGGTTTGTGTATACGGTGTTTGGGGCACTTGGATACAAGATCCGATCTGGGGAGTACGTGTGTAGGGGGGTATGCTATTGGGTGTCCAAGTGCGGGGCCCCTCGCGAGAGAGAGCCACGCATTTGTTCAGTTTATGTTCACTATATAATACTGTGAACTGTGCTGGGAGGAGCCCGGGGTGTGTGATAATCAAGGTTCTACTGTATATCATCTGCATCGGCCCTGGGTTAACCTAGTCCCCAGACATACTCAATACTACCGTGGGTGGGCACGGTAGCCTCCGTTAGAAGGCACGGCGGCCTCAAACATACTGCTGTGCGTGCGAGGGGTCGCTGCGAGGCCTAACTATCTCACCGCGCGTAGTCGAGCAGCAAGCGGCCGTCCGGGAGCAGCCCGGACATGGCGCAGCACATGCGCCCGTCGTCCACGTCGGCAATCTTGGACACCGAGGAAGCCTTGAGGAGCGGCGAGCGCCGCCGCCCGTGCGCCGCGAGCACCAAGCCCTTGTCCGTCTGCACGCCGATCGTCAGGCCCCCCTTGTCCGCGGCTTCGACGGCGTACTCCACCTGGGGGGTGGGCGGGCGTGATTGTCTTGTGGGTCTGGGCGTCTTCACATGTCTTTCGAGTTTCGCAGGAAGAGGTTCTGGTGTCCGTCGGTTACGTTGGCGCCGGCAGCGAGCTGGAAAGAAATACATCAAAAACATGTGCATATGTGCTGATATGGAACCGTTTACAGCTACAGCAGTTCTATTCACCTAGTTCGTTGCCTCTTGTCTCTGCCCGACTGCGTGCCTGTCTATCCGTCTATCCGTACTTCTACGTTGATCAACTTTTGCTTGCCTTGTTTCCATCTCTGCGTCGACGTGGGTGCCATAGTGGCATGTTTCTTGCGGTGCTGGAAGCTCTGGCATCAGATCGCTCTATGGTTGAAAACAGCCACCGCGTTTACCATACATGAGCATCAACACAGCTCTTCCAACGTTGACGTACCTGATAGATGGAACCGTCCGGGGAGAAAGCTCTCACGCTTGTGTCGTACGCCTTCTTTTCCCGAACCGGAGCTTTTCGGCGCCTGCATAAAGCGCGCAAGAGAGAGGAGACACAGACATCGTTGTTCAGTGGTCCATCTCCAGCACCAGGTAAGTCCATGTGTAAGTAACGATGGAGGTGATTGATCGCCGAGCCTTATATCGAGGCCTGTGGGATGATGCGCCATGCTGCCTCATGCCGGGACCGCCTTCGCGAGAAAATATGAACAAGTGCATTGAGGACAGAGAACAGGGAGGGGGTTGTCACGCAGACCCCATCCCTAGCCCTCACCCAACTGAACTTCCCCGATTGCATGCTTTATCCAAAATGCACAATTAATAGCGGAACCCTGCCAAGGTTACTGGGACCTCATCAGTTCGGGCAATGGCAGCCGGCCAAAACAGTTCCAGGCTGCCGCAATAGACCTTCCTCTCCGAGAGCCTAGTTTTTTTGTCTCTTTCGAACTTTTGGGAGAGGTCTGCGTCGCGAGCGATTCCGGATCTCCTCGCCAGCCGGGTGGGAGGGTCATCGAGAGAGACCAGCAGTTTTGCATGCAACATGCTTGATATGTACGTGTACTATTATTGCGTCAGTTGGACCAGTACGGACATTAGAAGGTACTGAGCGGAGACCGGAATGGTTTTTAATGTGAAGACAACAACAACAACAATGTATGCATACAAACTAAACTGTTGAGAGTTTGTGCCGTTGGTCGCTTAGGATACCATGCCCCCTGGATCGATTTTCAAGCTTGATCGCTTTATGAAGTCAAAAAAGTGGCGGTGACGAGAATGGCGGCGTTGGAACCGTCCCGTCGAGTGCTTTCCGGAAACGCATCCTTCGGTGTATGCATCCTCTTCGTCGTGGAGTAATCGAGCTTTGGAATTGGTCCACGGTGTATGGTATTCTGATATGTTACGGCGCTGTATTGTAGTGTGTCATCAGTAGACAGGAGACACCAGCGAATCGAAATTTGAAAAAATTACTCACACATGTGCCACCGATCTAACGCGTAGGGCCCCTGGAGAAATCAGCAGCAGCACGCCGAACGTAAACCTCATCGCGGAAAGCGCACGGCGTCCGTCGTATGGTGTGGCATCATGTGAACTTTTGCGGGGGAACCCACAGCCCGGATCCGCTGGTCTGGTGCCTACTGCTGTACGTGTTTACGTTTCGCCGGAGCCCCTACAACTCTCGAAAAAGACGTGTGACTGTTGACTGCTGTGCTACCAGCCGCCTACCACTCCTGCACTCTCCCGCCATCGACGCCCACGCCCACTTCCGAATGGGCTAGAGGTTTGGACGATTAACCCCTTCATCGCGCTGCAAGGCGACAACGGTTTCACGAAGCGCCCATTGTGACAGAGGCTTGGAGGGAAAACGATAAAAAGGCAGAGTTCTGCCTTCAAACGAATTGGTCCGGTTGCCGGTGTATGTAGCAGCAGCGTCCGTTGTGTCAAACCACAATCATCCTGCAACAAGTTGTGGGTACATATCATCTTGGCTGTACCTGCACATGCTGCGGACGGTGTGGCCTGGAAGAAGAGTTATGGCTATAAGAGATCCTTTCCCAAAAGCCGCGGGACGGTGGCGGAATGTTCCCCACACCAAACGGGTTGATGTGAATGAACAATGATTGGTTGATACACGCATGTCGAGACGCCCGAGCAGCTAATACACGCGAGGGCTTCGGATTCTACTCATTGGCTTTCCCGCACATCACTTGGCAATCCGTTGTGAAATGGAACCTCTTCACCGTCTCTTCTCGGCACATACACACACGTGAGCTCGGCTCATTTCGGCGGCCCTTGAACCCGATCGGCGAAGGACCGCACGAACGACTGATGAAGAATTATGTGGTAGGTAAGCAGGCACTACGACAGCAAGCCACGCGAACCCGCGCGTGCTGACCGCCTCATACTAGACCACCATCTCCGCGTGAAATTGGTATCTTGTGAGTTCGGCCGTTCGGCCCCCACAAAAGGGGGCCGCAAACAGCAAGTAAGTGTGCAGCAGCATCATTTCGTCTCTCTCTCTTTATCGATTTCTTTCCTGGGCGACGGCAAATGAATGCAAGATGCACCACAAAAACAACCTATGGTGTAGGTGGGTGTTAGGTCCTGAACGCAGACGACTCTACGGGCTACGGGTGTAGAGCAACGAACCCCTCTCTCATACTAAAAATTTATCATCATCGTATTGACCTCACAGAATGATCGCCTGGTCTTCCTCTTCCCGTCGCTGTGCACGTAGCTGATTACCTCAATAAAACGGGCGGCAAGCACACCAAGATGCACGGTTAGCCGCGAAACAACCACCTACCACAGCAGTACATGGATGCTTGCAGGGCAAGTACAAAATCCAAAAAGGCGGCGCACAACAAGCGGAGGTCGCCCCGCACTACTTATGGGGCCTTAGATCGACGGCAATTATCAGGCCAACCTTGTGATCTACAAACAAACCTTGTTGCTGCGAGTAAGTCTATAAAACCGGGATCTTGTACAAAACACGAAAAATAAAAAAACGAAAACGAAAATCCCACACGAAAACAAACGTCGTACACGTATAAATTATCGGGGGGAATCGCCGGCAGGCGCGTTCCAACTTACCACCAATGCGCCGGAAAATTCTACAACAATTACAGGCAACCAAGCTTATCGCCGAGAAAAACAACGATTCATGTATAATGTATTATTAGCACACGGACGCCTGGCGAAAACAAAACTTCAGAGAACGCCGCCGATAAGGGCGCCCAAAATTACACAAAAAGACCTGGACGACGCTCACAAAAAAATATATATACCTTGGAAGTAGTCAGAATATCATGTAAACCGCCTCCTCGACAGAATCCGTGCAGCAGTCGGTGTTCGTAGTACGGCGACCGAACCACTGCCCCTCTGTTTTCGCGCAGGGATTTCAAGCGTACGCCGCCTCCCCAGCGCCCTTCCGACTGCTCGCGTCCCCCGTCACTTGAAAGCGTTAGAGAGTACAACCCACCCACCACGCGCGCGCACTCTCCATGAGAGCTAAAAAAAATAAGAACAAGACCTCTACCGAAACAAGCCCCTATGCCACCCCACCCTCTCCGCCGGAATATCTCGTCGTCTTTGACACCTACTCTCGAGTGCCCTGTCATCGGCTGCTGTATGGACCGTAATGAGGCTGAGGAACCGGGGGCGGGCGATCCGGCGACACCATCACGTAGTCGTCCCTGACCCGGCCAACACCGGCACCGGCAACGCCGCCGTCGCTGCCGCGGTGGCCATCGCCCCGCCTCCCGACCGGCGAGGCCCGACCTTCTCGCTCCGGGCTAATACACACGCCCCTGGCCCTGCTGCCAACGCCACGGACCCCCTCAGGCGCGACTCCTTGCGGCTGGCGGGATATAGACACGCCACCGTGGACCCCCTCCCGCGTGGCCCCGTGCTGCCGGGGGCGCACGTACAACTTTTCGCCACCGATGCGATGGGTCCCCTCCGGCGCTGCCCCTGGCTGCTGGGGTAGCATATAAAAGCCGTCGTGGCCGCCACGTCTTGCTGGCGGGGCTCCCCATTGCTGCCCGGGGAAACCAACACCGCTGCCTGTCATGGGTGCTTGCTGAGTATAGGCATGTAAACCAACAACGCCGCCCGGGCTTCTACCCAGTGCCGCCACGTCATGCCGCGGTGTTGAGTACAGACCATCGACGCCACTCGCGTCACCGCTACCGGCGCTAGCCGGCGCTCCTTGTAACGGCGAGGGTAAGTGCATGTCGCTGCCACCGCTGTTGCTGGCGCGCGGCGATGTGATCCTTACTTGCTGCAAGGGTAAGTGCGAAACATCGACACCGCTCGCTTCACCGCTACCGCTGCTAGTCGGTGCTGCCCCAGGAATCCGCGAGGGCAAGTGCACGCCGCCGGGACCACTGTTGCCGCCGCTAGTCCGTGTGGTCGCTCCTTGCTGCGAGGGTGAGTACCCACCGCCGCCGCGGCCGCCGCCGCCAGGTGGTGTGCTCCCTTGGTGCATGAAGTGCGCACTTCTACCATCGCTAACCGGCGAGGCCCCTGGTAACCGCGAGTGTGAGTACACGTTGCCGCCGCGACCGCTACCGGAGTTAGGCGGTGTGATCCTTCCTAGCTGGAAGGGTAAGTACAGATCATCGCTGTCACCGCCGCAAACCCCGCTAGCCGGTGCAGCCCCCCCTTGAAAGTACATCCCGCTGCTGCCGCCACCGCCGCCGTCTCTCGTCGGTGTCGTCTCGCCTTGCTGCGAGGGCATGTGCACACTACCGACGCCGTGACCGTCACCACTGCCGCTGCTAACCGGCGCGGACCCTTGGAGCCGCGAGGGTGAATACATGCCGCCGCCGCCGCCGCCGCCGCCACCGCCCGGCCCGCCACCTGTCGGTGTGGTCCCTCTTCGCCGCAAGGGGAACCCGCTACCGTTCCCGCTCCCGCCACCGCCGCCGCCGCCCCCGCCGCTACTAGCCGGAGCAGCATCCCCTTCTTGCCGTGCCTGCGAACCAAGCACGAGGACACGCCACGATAGTTGTGTATGAATTAAACTGGCTGCCGTGCCACTAAAACACAGCACCCGCAACAAGAGCGCGGAGCCGAACGAAACGGCGCGACCTGATGCTCGGGGGAAGAGTGGAGTGCAACGAGCGAACAAAATAAAAACAGAAACGTGCGAACACGCTTTTTCCTCCATGACCACCAAAGAGCCAGTCCGCTTGTGAGGGGGCCTCAGGAGCGAACCCCGACGACAAAACTTCGCCAGCGGCCTCCTCCTCCTCCTCCTCCTCCTCCTCGCTACACACGCGCGAGTATCTGTCCACGCTACTCTCAGGGCCCCCGTCCGTAAGGGGACGTCATGTGCCACGTACCCTACCGGTTTATCAGCGATCTTCGAATATTCTTCTCGCCGAGGTCGTGCGTTCATCGGTCGGCCGGGTCGCGCGCGCGGTCTATATGGAATAGAAGTGAGCGACACACACACAATGTAAAACCGTCATCACGCAACGACGGCGTAAGACGCGCGAGGAATAGACTTTCAAAGCAGGGTAGCGAATAGAGGTCCAGAAATTACCGCAGCCGGGACTACGCTCAAGCTAGTGCCGAGCCCAGCGGAGAGAATAGAGCTCGGTCTTAATCGACTGCACGGTGAGGATGCTAATGCGGGAGAAGTAGATAGATACCGCAAGCGGGGTGCTGCAGTTCGCGGTGTCGCCGCGCCTTCTCCTCAATTCAAGCACCCTCGGTACAGAGACGACCCCGTCGTCCGAATCTCCTCCCCGAGGCCCCCTTTCAAGGGAGCCCGTGGGCCAGAAGGCGTTTTTTGCTCCCGCTTTTTACAAGACGGAACGTAATCTATCAGTCAGCGCGGTCGATGCAACCATCAGAACACACACACATGCATGTAATTCATCTTCACTAAGGGCGGACGGACGCACCTGCAAAGCCATCCCCTCCTCTATTCTTTCCTGCAGCCGCCCCAGGAGCTGGACATTTTGCTCGCTCTCCGCCAGCTTCGACAGCTGCTCGTGAAAAAGCTTCGCGGGCGCCCACCTGAAAGGAGCGAGGAAACAGACAGTCGAAATCGACAGCGCATGGTTGGGGTAAAACTTGGGGTCCGTTTGGCGACACAAGGGCGGATAGCGTAGGCAGTCCAAAAAGCAAAAGCCAACTGCTGTAACGCAACCATACAAAAAAACAACAACTAAGCCATGAACAAACAAAAAAAGGACGGCGGGGAGGGCGGTCATGTACTCGCCGTCGACTGGCCGGTCGGGTCGGCACTCAATCTCAAATGTCGACAGCAACAGGCTGCAAAGGAAGGCATTGCGGTTCAGGGGCACGAACACGTCCCAACTCTTCAGCCCCAGCCGACGGGACACCCGTCTACGAATCAGACTCCCTCACCTCTGCGCCTCGATGCAGCACATCACCAAGTAGTTCAGGATCTTCCGTTCTGTGGCCTGGTTCCCCTGCTGTCTCAGCAGCTGCACGCACGTTCGGTACCTTCGGATCGCCGCCGGAATGCGGTGCGTCTTGTAATCCACCTGCCCGGGAGGCATCATCAAAAAAGTATAAACGGGGGGTAAGAACAAATCTTGTGCGGCCGATACGATACAACCGCGCCTAGCAACGTGGAGGAACAAACAAGTGTGCGAGCGTCAGAGCAAAATCAGCAATACGCGCAGGTAAAGAATACTCGCCCAGGTGCACCCGTCACGGTTTCTTGTTTGTGCATAACGCCCATGTGCCACCGGCAGGCAACACAGGTGCGGGTCGCGACAATCCCTACAAAACCATGAGTGCTACGTACGTGCTCGCGAACATAAGAGGGGAAAAGAGAAGGGAGGAGGCTGTTGGATAGCTTTCAGACGAGCCCATGTCGGTATCAGCCTCCATAGCAGTTCCCCGTACAATACAGCGAGCATGCATTGTTCATAAGAACGAAGGGAACGAAGGATGTCTTGGACATAGCGCTCGTTGGTGCCGCGGCAAAGCACACTTCGGCGACTCACAAACACCAAACTAGGCCAAACGTCGTGAAACCTTGCCTCCTTGAGGAAGGCGCGTGCGGGGGGGGGGGGGGGGTTCTGGAACAGCTCACCCTGAACCTCACGGTTCTTCGTCTTAACGCCGAAATCAACCTCATGTTCGAGAGGGGCGGCGTTCTCTACACGCGCGGCAAAACGCCTCCCGTCGCGAAACCTCACCGTTGCCAAGTTCCCCAGCGCTCGTGCCTCCATCCTCCCCTCCCCGATACACCTGGCGTCGCGCAGCACCTTCTCGAACCTAACGCCGGCAGGCCCGTAGTCTTGACATCGGAAATACGAGATGCCCTGCCCGAGAAACCAAAAAAGGCGAACAAAGCAAACAAAACGTGAGAAATAAAATAGAAAAACGCGCGAAAGAAAGAAGAAAGGTTGTTGTTCTTGGCTGTATGCATGAGCAAAAACGCCACCGCCTCTCTTATCTCATAAGTACATCGCACCTGTCCTATTTCTGTGCTCCTGTCAAGGTAACGAAGAGACTCTCCGGTCTACGAAAATATCGATTACAGAAAAAAAAAACGCACCTCGTCTAGTATTTCCTGAACACTCGACTGGGTGAGGCCCGCCGTCGCTCTCTGAAAGCCATCGTTTCTTCGAAAGTCGTCCACCAGCTGCCGTCGCGCATCCTGCACCCAGAGAGAGGTGGAGGGGGGTACAAGACCAGCATCGGAAGACAGCAACACGCGCAGCAGGATCGGATGGTCAAACAGAAGGTGTGTAGGTAGCTGGGTTGCCACTATGTCTTGTGAGCGGGTGGTCGTGCAAAAAAGAAGCCTGAAATGTGCGCAATCGATGATATCTGAGGTGGGAGGGCGTGCTCATCAGCCCGCCGCTCATCAGCCCCCCAAAACTCTATGCATACCATGACGTGGGACTCGTGCAAGCTCGTGGGACCCCGCGCAAAAACAAAACGCCGCGCTCCTCCTCGAGGCACCGACCAACTCAACACACCTCCCGAGCTGACAGGACTTCGCGTGCCAACCCCCGTCAACGGTAACAAGAACAGTTTGTCCGCCTACATGTCTACGAACCAACACCGCAACCAACATCAAAACGTCAATCACACGCAGAAAATCGTCGCCGTTTGTGTGCAAAGTGATCGCGGGGGTGGCAGGGTATAACCCAAATCAAATGCAAACAAAAGCAAGGTGCGCGACTTTTCCACAAAATCGACGGCTCACGCACGAACGTCGGCACGACCACAGAACGAGAGCGTACCAAAACCTGGTGCAACAGAGCCTTAATTAGGCGCCTCTCTGCCCTCAGCGGCCTCGACTCCATCGTGCCTACACGACTCTCGTCCGTACTACAGACAAAAGACGCGTCACGGCGCCCACATGTCCGCTCGTCACGAAGTAGCCATGGCCTGCCTCACTCAAACATGCACACTACTAGAGCAGCCCGAAGAAGAAAAACATGTCGCCGACAGCAGCGGAAACACCAATACCACGCACTGCCCTCTCCTCCGCGCCACTCTTTAGCACCGGGGGGCTGGCTCTTACCAGCAGGCAGAGGAACGCACGCTGCGCTGTGCACGCCACTGTACACTACACACAGCAGTGGTGGATGCTACTATACTGCTACCACCTTCTTTGGGCGCGCGTCATCTTGTGTTACAGTCGTTCGTGGCTTCGACATAAAAGAGGCTATATACCTTTTACAGGGGGGCTCCGGTATGAGAGGGTCGAAATTGGTTGCCACGGACTCGACCCGCTATAAGGTAAAATGTACTTTCTTATTCCTGAACAATAGGGGGCTCCGATATAAGAGGGTCGAGGGCCTTCGTCACACCACCCTCGTATATCGGAGTCACGATCGTACACAACAGTGGGACAGCTACCGCTACAGTACAACATCCCTTTGGGAACGCCCGCACGAACACCTCTTTCTCTCGCTCTTACCTCGTCCGTTGTACAGGCGACCAGTTCGCTAAAGTGGTCCAGACCCCTCCCCGGCGACCCCCTCGAAAGAAAGTACTCGGCCAGTAACTGATGGACGTGGCTAAGCACGCTGATGGTCACCACAGGGCTTCGTGCGCCGTGTTTCATTCGGGGTTTTTTCACGTTCACCGAGATCGTTCGCCATGGTCGATACGTTGTGCGGTTGTCGTCGCGTTAGTTGATGTCGCATCCGCGTTGTTTTCGAGATACGTACGGCACACGTGGTGAGGGGAGGGATACAGCAGTTTTTCCTTCTTATTTTTTGTGGGGGGGGGCGGGGGGGGGGGGGATTTAAAAATTAAAAGGGGGGACCAAGGGCGCCTCCTGTCTCCTC
>FN649726.1:3048966-3060834 GCA_000310025.1 Ectocarpus siliculosus | reverse complement strand
GGCTGTACATTTTTCACTGTTGTGAGGGATTCCAACAAGCAAGCGGACCCAGTCGTGAATCAACGTTACTTACAGCTATCCTCGCAGGTATATGGCAGCCACAAGAAGACCAACAGCAAGGGGATACAAAACAAATCGTTGTACGCAACGAAGGAGAACGCCCGGATCAGGACCCCCCCCCCCTCCGGCCTTTATCCTCGCCCTCCTCACCTGCCATGGTCACTCGCGCCCTGGACTTTTTCCGCTTCCGACACAACGTTCAGGCACCGCAGGTAGCTCGCCACCCCCTTTTCCTCCCGGTGCAGCTTCCACAGGATATCCCCCCCCAGCCTTAGCGCCTTTGCCTGCAGCTGGGGATCCCCCTGGCCCTGCTCCAGCTCTAGCAATATATGCTCCACCTGTTTCGTTTTGGCGCACGACGATTCGTTGAGCAAACAAAACGAAAAATAGGAGGGAGGAGGGTCGAACCATGTAAAGACCGATACCCCCCCCCCCCCCTGGCGCTGTGTGTGATAACCGTTCGTCGCTGCACGAAACGCACATTTTGAGAACCAACCGCGACGCCGACAAAACAACACAATAGACGCGCATGACCACTTTGAAGCACGTGGGAACTAGGAGACAGGTGGCAAATATGGACGTGGATGTCAGTGTTATCATCCGGATACAGGGGGGGGTGGTCGGTGGGAAAGCAGCGCAAGTTTCCGTTTGCACTCCGAACTACCCCCGCTACTGCTGTTGCGCTTGGCTTCAGGCACGACGGAGGACCAAGACGCGCGTGGGCGCGCAGGCGAGAAAGGAGTTACGAGGGGGGGGGGGGGGGTCTGGCACTATAATTAAACGCTGCCGTTGCGTGATGATATAAGCCACGGGTGGTAGCAGGCCGACCGCAACCATGCCATCGGACCCCGTGGGGGGGGCTACATCAGTCCGGCCCGTGACTTGATTGCTTCACCTTCTCGACCAAGCCTAAGGCCTCCTGCAGTATCCTCGTGGCCTCGAACCCCGCCTTCATGTCTCTGCTGTACACCATCGTCTGTGCAAAGTAGATGGCGGGTCGGGCAGCGAGGCGGGGGGGAGTAAGGCCCGACTCCGCGAGGCGATTCGGACAAAACCGCCATCAGTCCTCTCCACAAAGGACGAAAACGGACGATCTAGATACGCCTATCACCGCACCGTATAGGTCAACAGCCACTTTACCCGCGAAACTCAACATGGGCACACAGGCGTACGACGGTAAACACACACAAACGCACCCGCCCCACTTCTCATCCGCGGCTCTACTACTTTCGGGGGAGCCCGGAAACCTAGAAAGAAAGATTGTTCACAGATTTTGTGCTGCCGCTGAGAGGCTGACGTCTTCTTTCGTTTGTTGACAGGGGTCACGTGCGGTCTTCGCCATCGAAATAAACACATGACGGTGGCTCACCTGCGCTTCTCCGAACAGTTGTCGAGCGTAGGCGATTTGGTTCTCCGGCGTTGGTACGAACTTGGGCGCGGAGATGTCAATGATACGCAGCGGAGAGGCACAGATGGAGACAGACGCAAGCAAGGAGAGAGAGAGAGAGCGAGCCAGAGGTAGAGAGTGACCGACAGAGCCAAGAGCCAGAAAAAAAATCATAAGCGCATCGGCAACACTTCTTGCTTGTGGGGATGACGGCGTCAAGATACAAAACGGGACACACAGCAGCCGCGCATACTTCCGCTGCGGCGGGCTGGGCGAGGGAGGGGATGCCGTTCCCACCAAGACAAATCGATGCAAGTGAACACAAAAGGTGCCCTCACCCATGGGCACTACAGAGCGCGCGCGCATGTTGACGAGTTTCTTGTCATGAAAGCGGAACGGGCTGAGGCCATCCGAACGTTGGCGGTGTCTCTACGGCCGCGGCCGCCTGTACCGTCCATCTCGACACTGTCAACCGCTGGTATGTACTTCGAAATTAGGGCTACGGTTAGGTAAGCTCCCCCGCCCACCCACCCCCACCCCCCCCACCACCTTACCTGCTCAGCTCGCCGTCGTGCCTCAATCTCCTCCACGCACTCCCGGTGCAGCGCCGACGGCACCGGTTGCTGGAAGTCTCCTCTCCTCTGCTCCGCCACGAACTCCCGGAGGTCTCGCCAGCAGCCGTCGCCGCTCGTGTCGGGAAGCGTGTAACCCCTACTGCCCTCGTTGTTGATGAGGCAGGTCACCAGCCTCCTCTCGCCCCTCTTCCGCCGGAAGGAGAAGCAGATGGTCGACTGCGGAGCGACGCCGGGGGGGCGCGCAGGGGGGAGAAGGGCAGCAAGCATACGATAGGGGCAAGGGTGGGTCAGGCAACGAACGCATCGGGCCTATGGCCACGCAACGGGGAGAAGGGGGCGTCGTTCAATAACGCAACAAAGCATGCAATCACCCTCCCAATTCTTGGCGTCGTTCAATACCGCACAAGAACGGGTTGCGCGCATGGGACCGTGGGAAAAGGGTAGTCATGGATATACATATAAACGCAAGCTGGGCATGCGGACATAGTGGGGGCTGGATAGCAGGGGGGAGAGGGGAGCTCTTACCCACCTGCGCGCACCGCCGAGGTGGCGTGGGGAAACATTTTACAACAGGCCGTCGCCGTCGCGCATGCAAAGGACCAACCACGCACCAGACCGCACTTCTTTATAACGAAAAGAACAAAAAAAAAACGACTTGTAGCCAACCTGTTGGAGACCTGCAACTACAAGCATGGAGTAATGCTGACGGCCCTATAAGAGCGCTCCCCTGCTTCTTCCTGGTAACACGCACTCAGAGCAGTGCACGGAGCCTCCGCCCACAACTAGACTTGATCTTGAGGAACGGTTTTACCTACACGTGTTGGCGAGAACCAGTAGTACACAACTCGTGCGTCCACACCAACCTGGCGAATCGGAAGACGACAATGGATGACTGCGTGTTGGAACCAGCTAAATAGCCGAACCAGCAAAATAGCCTGGTGATGTTCGACAACTGTTACCAACTACCTCGCACACTACACACGCACATGCCAGTCGCTGTAGCGGAAGAGGAACACGCCCCGTTGTTCCCGCCCGTTGCCGCGAGACGCCTCCCACTCCTCGATAGCACGCCGAGCCTCGTCTCGCGACAACTTGCCATGGAACCAAGGCACCAGGCAGCCGGATTCGTCAAAAAGTGATCTGGAATCACCCCGGGCGACAGGGGGGGGTGGGGTTGGCGGCGGCGGCGGCGGAACCCGCTCTGTTCGTTAGTGTGCGGTAAACACGGGCTGGCATACTAGAGAGTTCAATCGAAGACAACAGGGGGAAGCGGATACAACGGTCCCACAAGACAAGAAAGCACCAGACATTGGGGTAAGCGCAGTAGCGCCAACCGGGGCTACCTGAGCTGTACTTGCAATACACAAGACCAATGCAGGACGAAGATAGCTCCGTAAACGAATAAACGAGTGGTTGCAGCGGGGAGGTACCGTCGTGCTTTTGGAACACTTGGTGCTGCGGCGTCTATCGAACCACGACCCTGCGAAGCCGACCAGCACGCGAAGCGAGAGGCGGAAGGCGGGAAATAACGTGACGGCTCATGCCCCTTCCGTTCCGCTGACACTTGTGTCGGAAAGAGGAGGGGGGGGGGGGGGGCTGCTATGCCAGCACGGCTACCTCCTCCTACGTCTCGAACCGTTGTGTCGTCCCAGCAACGAAGCCGCCGCTATCGCTGCTTCTGCTGGTATCATTACACATAGTTCGCGTCAGGGTTTGGCTTCCTCCCGTGGGGAAAAGGTGTGCGAGGGGGACGGGGGCGCCAAAACTAAGAAGTATATTCCAACCCAATGTACAAAGGTCAAGTATACATACCACCAAATTCCGCCCGTGTATCATCATAGATGCCATGCCCGAAGAGAATGGAACCAAAAAACATGTGACATCGCTCGTGCAGCATCAGCATCAGTGGCGTGACATCGTCCCGCTCAGCATGTTAGACGGTGAAAATTGTTTTTCTTCAGGCCTCGATCTTGACGGACGGCCGTGGTTGTCTCTGTTTTGTTGTTCGCGTGTGTTGCTCCCTTTGAGACGGCAAAACATTTTGAAACTTTGTGGCCATTCTGTATTTCGCCGCCGTTCCTACAATGCCGATGATTTGGATGACTACTGCGCGAGCAGTTTGCAAGCGCATTGGCGGGGATCTTTGCAAAGGGCACTCAGAGCGGTAAAAGCGTTCGGAACATCAGTCTACAGCAGTCAGCAGTAGACGAGCATGTATACCACTTTAGTCATTTTACCCAGCGGACAACTATGGTTTTACGACGCGCCCGTAACCTTTCGAAACGGAACACAATCAAAGTAATGCCGCTTGGCCATATCACCTTGCAGCCTTGATAAGGCAAGACCTCATGGGGCCGAATCTGGTCAGGAACAGCGCCAGGTGCTTGGGCGCTACGCGCTCTCCCGCAGCCGCCCGCGCGGGGCTCCCCCTGTCGAACGCGTACCTCAGGACCATCTCCGCCTCCGCCCGGGTGGCCCTGGGCAGCTGCGACATCTCCGCCGCGTAGTATCTCCGCAAGTAAGTCTAATGGGATTAGCAGAGCAAGAAGGCGAGAGAAACAGCGTCGGCCGTCGGCGGCGTCATCAGCGCGAAGTTTGTTTGGGGAGGCAGGGGCGCCTCTGTCTGTGGTCAGATCCCCCGCTCCGTTGAAGCGGAAATGTGTTGTGATGCATGTCGACGTGGCCGTCGCGGCTGCAGCAGGAGCACCCCCCCTCTCTCTCGCGACTTTTTTGGAGACAGGGAGCGTAGGTTGGCAATTGCTTGCCGCGTTCTCTTGGCTCTGTCGCGGCGGGAATGCGGCACAACTACGTACATGTATGTTTGCTCCGTTGCGGTGGCAAGCTGGTCGAAGCTGACCATAGATGCAGACTCTAATCCTCTCGCTGTTCTTCGAGCTATCCAACTAAACAAACGCAATACCCTGCTCTGGGGGAAGAACAGTTACGAAATCGCAGAGCAGAAACAACGGAGAGCAGCTGCATGAGCACCATAGTTGGGGCGCTCACAGGACAAGAGATTGGTGTCTGCCAGCTAATGTAACCATGCTGATCCAACTCGAACAACAACAACAACTCGTCAACTTTCACCAAGACTTTGTGCGCATAACAAACCTCAAATGTAGCCGAAAAAGTGTCCCAGGACGCAGAGCGGGCGCCCGTCGTGCGTTGCATCAAGTCCCAGAACGCCCTCGTGTCGGCCTCGTCGTCCTCCATCGTGTCCTACAGGAATGCCGCCGCGGCCGCTCGGCGAGAACAGGGGCAGAACAACCCGCCTTGCTTGCTGCTGTGACGAAGCAATCGTGACAACACAGCTGGGGCAACGCTGCGCCAAAGAGCAAAAACTATAAAGGATGCCACGGGAAGCAAGTGTGGTTTAGGTGCCCGCGAACACCAACGCAGCGGCAAATGTGGTGCGATGGAGGCGGGTATTTACAACCGTTGTTCTACGTGAGCGGCAATTGAAGAGCCCCACCAAGGCGGCTGGGCCGCCTCCTTTTTTGGCGACGGTCTCCTTTCAATGCTGGGGGGTCTCCCAACAAGATACCATCGGGTACGTAAAATTTTGGTTCGTTCATCTTGCGTACCCCCTCCTCTATCTGCTACCATGGAGCACCGCTTGGCACAACCGTTCGATGCCAACCGTTCAATCACAAGAATTATGTGAACGTGTTAGATTTATAGTGTCTACATAAGCACGTCGTGTTTAATCAGTGAGCGTGCTAGCTCTGTGTCCGCCAAACAAGCAACACAGGGGGGGGCTCTGCAGAATGTATTTTTTCCAAACGATAGGAGATCCGCCGCTACCGGATTTTCTGGTATTTCGCCGGCCCGCCTGCCCGCTCTGTGCTGCTGCTGCTGGTGAGCTGTGCGTTTGTTACCCACAAGCACGCACAGCACGCTGGTCTGTCTTGCCGACCCAACCACTGCTGTCGATACTGTTCGTCCATCCCGCTGGCATCTTTGTGAAACGCACTCTGCTCTGCACTATCCCCTCAGAAGCAACGTTCTCCTAGCTCGCAGTTCGCAGTCGCAGCAACCAACCAACCCGTTTGTTCCCACAACAAGGGTCTTCGAGGGGTACGGCAGTAGTACAGAAAAGCGAGAGGGTGGGGGTGGTGCCCGGCGTCTCCTCTGCTGCTACTGGTGCTGCTAGAGCCATGAAGGACATCGAACGGGAGGACAGCAAGGCGCTCATTCTCCCCCAAGAGGCTTCCCCTCGTCGGAACACGGAGGTTGTGTACCGTTCCACGAGACACTTCTCCGACGAGGATCTGAAAGGCCAGCAATATCTGCGGCCCTCGACCACGAAGGACGCCCTCGCAAACGGTGCCGCCGGGGAGGAGGCGTCGGTGCCGCCGCCCACGCTCGTGGAGCAGGCTGCGGCGGCATTGTTCTATGCCGCAGCGAGCCTGTTGGTGATTTTCGTGAATAAGGTGCGGATACGTATGCACACCGCAGTGTATGCGTTTGTTGTAATCATGGGTGTGTGTCGTTACATCTACGGAGTACAGAGTAGGGGACCCGGATTAGCGACCCCTAGTTTCACGACGAAACGTGGCCAATATTCAGGGCAGGTCGCTACACCGAACTATCAATTATATGGCAGTTTTACTACCGGGGTGCGTCGGTGCGACGTGGTTTTGTGGTCGCTAAACCGGCCCCCCCGCTGCTGCTCTATGTAAACGTTACGAGTGTAGACTGCATGCTGTATGTGTAGTATCTCATCCAACGGGGGTACGGGTACATACATGGATATGATCCAGGATGGATCGGCAGCTATTATAATGTTATAATGAGCCGCGGAGCGCAGAGCGCGACCGTTCTTTTCCCTCCATCCCAGGAGAGAAAAACAGACTCTAAGTATCGGCCAAAGCTGCGCCCGCGATACGGGGGCCCCGGGAAGCCGATATGACCAACCCACCTTTTGGAACCAGAACGAGATCTATAGGGCACCCATTGACGATCTGTTCGCTTCTGAGGAAGAAGATATAGCGGGCTCTTCGTCACACTGTTTTGGTCGTGCTCCGATAGCAGATGGCCGTACCACACAAGCGTTTGTGCCCTAAACTCGTAGGAAATCGTTGTCCTCAACCCCGCCGGTTCTCCGCGAAAAGGGGAACACAAAAACGGAGATCGCGCGCGCGCACGCGTGAAACCAGAAGAAACAGAAGCAGAGACGCAACAACACCACAAAAAAACGCATCACCGCTGGGGCGCTGATCCGAGACCAGCTATGAAAAACGAGGAGGGGCCGAGCCTGTACGACGTGCGCGCCGTGGGTATAGTCATGCGTCATGTGAAACCTGGCGGGGGTGTTTTTTGATGTTGAGTGGGTCCTAGCATACCGACTGCTCAATAAACAGGAGACCGATGATCACAAACACACCTTCCCCCGAGTCCAAATCACACCTACCTACTATCGAGAGAAACCGTCGAGGGCGTGAGGGTCTACTGCTGTGCGTTATTAGGATGGTTTCTCGGGATCGGTTTCAGGTTTCGTACTTGCGCCGCGCTACTGACTGGCTTCGCAAAAGCCGTGCCCTGCCTGCTGTTGCTGCTGCTGGGTCTCTCGCATCAAAGTCATGGCCATCAACGGCTCCGGTGCATGTATGTGTTATGATTGCGTGCTTTCACTTTTGCGGGAAATTCAGAAGGCTTGAGACGAATGTGATGGCGGATAAGTTGTGAGCCTGGCGCAATATTTGTCATGTGTCTGTCACGCATCTGCCTGTCACAATCCTATGTCTACGCTGCCGCTCGTGCTCCTCGGCAATGTCACGTATGCATATGTGTGATACGCTCGCCGCCAGGTATATACCGCATGCGTGCCTCTTCCAGGTGTGCGTCTTTTGCGTCCCCACAGCGGGAAGACTTCATATTTTGGTTCTTCGCGGGTGTGTGCATGTGCATTAGGTCCATCAACGGAAAAGAAACTGCCGCACGTAAAGTGCAATTTTTTGAACGGGCCACACATACAACCTCGTCGCGCCCGTCGCACCCCTGTCCCTCTCGTGCACGTAGCCGCACCACAAACGATTCACGCTGCTGTTTGTCGGCATTCGTGCACCATGCTTGTAAGCATTGCAGACATGACTACTGCAAGGTATTGAGTCGCCATCCCGCGGCTCATTCCCCCGCCCTACATACAAGCTGGGCCAGCCAAGAAGCTCACTTTCGTTGTTTCGCGTCTCACGCTGCCAATTCCACGAGTTTTGGCCTGAAATTTTGTGCCTACACTTAGAAGACCATCGAGGATGCGCCGGTGCCAGAATTTTTCGAATCTGAGTTGATTTGGGTATTAAATGCTCAATTGGCGGTGTAGTGGGGGATGCTTCCGGTACTGAAATCAGTATAAAAAACGTTTTTACAGATTAAGCCGAAATTTGGTGTGCACTTACCTGGGAGCATTGCGAGAACAATGATGGTAGTTACAAGGCTCAGGTCATCTTCCATCGAAAGTTATGGCCTCGTAAAATATGCTCTACAATACAACATTTTCCTGTATATTCCTATATATATTTTCGTCCTTGCGCCCAGGTGTAGAGGCCAGTAAGCAATTTTCTATTTACACCACGATTGTCACGAGTTAGAATCTGAAATTTTGACACGTGGTCGGTGTTATAGTATAACGAAGACCTTGACTGGCCGTACTTTTTTTTTTTTTTTTTAGTCCCCCTATCGCGACCAATCAATACGCCATTTTCCCTTTAATAGGGCTACCTCGTGAAAAAAAAAAAAAAGTACGGCCAGTCAAGGTCTTCGTTTCACTAACACCGACCACGTGTCAAAATTTCAGATTCTAACTCGTAAAAATCGTGATGTAAATCGTTTTCAACCATTTTGTAGGCGTCTTGGCTGGCCCAGCTTGTATTCAGTACGGCTTTGAAACAAGCAGCGGCCAATGACCCACAAACATAATACTCTCCTCTCCCTCCCCGTTGAGAGCCAACGTTAAAGTTCGTTTGACAGCAGCCCGAACGTTTCTCCCGTATGCATACATACAATACCCCCCGATGATGTCGTCGTGAGGCTGTCGATCTTGTTCCATGTAAAAAAGTATGACGGTCGGACGGCAGACGTTTGCACGACCCCCCCCGTTGCCCTTGCCCATCCCAATCTGCGACCCCTCTTTTCGGTTCGTGCTCGTGCCGCCGTGCCGCCCCTTGCCCCGTGCCGGGCGACGTTACGCGATACACAGCTGGTCCTGACGAGCAAAGGGTTTCCGAGTTTTTTCTTCATCGCCATCTCCCAATTCACGTCCACATGCCTCGTCGTGAACGTGCTACGCCTCACGGGGCACGTACAGGTGGGCGCCAAAGCAGTTTGCGGTTGAGTGTACAAGATAGTAGTAGGTAGGCGCAGAACTTTACGGACCATGCACCGGTAGCCCATGCAGCGATCTGCGAGCCGCTGGTCGGCCGAGATCGGGATATGCGGAGTGGGAGTGGTCTCACGAGAGCAGCGGTAGCGAAGCAAATTCCGTCGACGAAACACGGGGTAGACATTACGACGCCCCCCCTTAGGTACGGCGGTATTCGTATGTGAAGTTTTTCATGTGTATTTCTGGCTGTGTGCCGAAGTACGTTCAACTCTTGCACACCACCATCGCCGCGCCGGCGCGCCCCCCTCCTTCTCTCGAGTAAACACCTCCGTCTCTGCCCCCCGTCTCTCTCCTTTCTCTCCAACGCAACAGCTTGCTAGGTTTGACAGGGCAACTGCGGAGGCCGTCGCGCCGCTCATGGTTATCTTTCTTCTCAACACCGTTTCCGGGCTGGGCGGCACGAAACGAATTAGCCTCCCGGTGAGAGAAGAATGAGAAATGTGCTAGGAAGTTGGGAACTACAACCAACCGTCCCAAGAACTTGGTTGGGGATCCACGTGAGTTTGATTTTGAAGGCTGTGAGGTGTGGTAGGAGGAGAGAGGAAGAGAGAGAGAGAGAGAGAGAGAGAGAGAGAGAGAGAGGACACTCTGTTTGGGTGCGGTAGCCCGTCAGAGGCCGAAAGAGAAAGAAGGTTGACTCAAGACCTTTGGTTGATTAGAGAAGTGGCATGCACGGCGGAGGCACGAGGGGCCCCGCACGTATCATGTCCATCATACACAAACATCATCCACGTAACCCCCGGAGGCCCCGTATATCAGTATCCTGCTGAGCACCCCAAACACACTCAGACCTTCGAAGCAAACGAGACGAGGCGTCAGCTTCCAACGCAATGACAACGATGGACAATGTTGATGTGCTGCTTTTGTAGGAAATGGGGGGGGCATGCACCAAAGTTTTTTCATCGTATCCTACGATCGCTGGCTCTCGCGAACGCCTTCTACCGACAGCAATGCATCCGAAGGCGACTTGTTCCGTGATAGTACCTAATAAATGGAGACGTATTGAACCCACTTCTTCAGATGTGGAGGGGAGTTGATGTTTTTCCCGGTGCTACAACATGCATATGTCTGGCCACTTTTGAAGTTCTGCCCGTTGCTGCCTCTAAAACCCAAACGAAAACGAAAGGGGGAATGGTGCAGGCGAGCCTCCTGCTCCTTGTTTTGTAAAGAGCAGGGCCGACCAGCTTCTTCGCTGTTCAGACCACCGTTTAGACGTCATGGTCTGGAGAACTTAAAAAATGGCAGCCTACATACGCGGGGTGCGATCGGTCCACTTTATGGTTTAGTTTGTTCGTGCATTGGACCCCCAAGAGGTTGCTTGAGACAGGGTGTGTACAACATGCCTCTTTAGACGGCATTGGTTGGGGTTGGTGTCTTGCAGTTGAGACAGAACCCTTGGAAAGTGCGGCGGTTGAATCAGCAGCGTTTGGCAGAAACATTCATGCGGACGAACGAGCTACGAGTGGTGTGAAGCTAAGCTAATTTTCTTTCTCTTTTTTTTCCTTCCGAAAAACGCGAAGACGGGTCAAGTTTTCAGAAAGGTGACCTTGCGATTTGTCGCGACTAATATATCGCGTGTTCCTGTTCCTGTTCCTGTTCCTGTTCCTGCTCCCTTCCCTACCCACCCACCCGCCCGCTATCCTCCCCCTGTGGGCATTCAGATGTTCACGGCCCTCAGGCGTTTCAGCATCCTCATGACCATGATCATGGAGAGGTACATTTTGAACACGGTGACGTCTAGAACGGTGCAGGTGAGCAGACGGCGCGTCGGCAGTTTACCGTAGTTGCGTGGACGATGACAAGAAAATATCTTCTGTGAAACGGAAGCAAAGCGCGGTCACGTGTCGTTCGCCAAGGAACACAGAAGTGACAGGGAAAGGAGATCTTGTTCCTCCCGACCCCTACGTCCAGAACGAAAAGGGGGGCTCCGTGACTCCTTCTTGTTTTGATCAACACGTGGCTTCCGTCATCTTCTTGAGTATTGACCCAGGGCGGACTGCACTGACCTTAATTCAATATGTGTTGGTTTAATTTTTTCGTGCACAAGCCTAGAGTGCTATGCGTTTTCTTGCTCGTCCCGGCTCTCACTACCGGTTTGTACGCCTTCGCCTTCTCTGTTGCTGCTGCTGCTGCTGACCCCGTGACTGGAAAATATACGCGGGTGGTACCATGCTGCACTTTTTCTGGAACACGCACATGCCACCATCCGTCCGTCACGACCGCCAAATAACATCTCTCGCGGGGCAACGGCAGCTTTCTGTGGCCATGATGATCGGCGGATCCATCCTCGCCGCGTATTTCGACCTCAAGTTCGAGCTTCAGGGGTACTTGCTGGTCCTGACGAACGACTTCTTCACAGCCTCGTACAGCATCTCCATCAAGCGGGCGCTGAACCTCAAAATCCCGCAGACTAGGTATGGCTGTGTGTTCACCACGAGGCGACGGGACCCCCCCCCCCCCCCAAA
>FN649726.1:3034350-3046535 GCA_000310025.1 Ectocarpus siliculosus | reverse complement strand
TAGGGGCGAAGAAGAAATAATATACACCCCCCCCCCCCCCCCCCCCCCCCTCTGGTCGATTGGTGCAAGAGCACGCGCGGAGGCTTTAGAAGCAGGTCCTCTGTTTTGGCCCACCCCCCCCGGAACATTTGTTTGTTTTCTAGAATAGTGTGTGTGTGTTTTAGGAGTCGCACTGCTGTACAAGCGTTACCTTTTTTCAGGGTGTGCGCGCTGGCTTCATCGGGGCTGCATCGGTTTGTGGACGGCGTGGGTTCTGCTCCGATGTCTTCTTCCAACCCGCGTCCGGTTTTGCTGTCTGTAAAATATCGTGACCGTTCTATATAATAAGTACCCCGTGAAAGGCGGAATGATCATTCCTTACAGTTTTGTGCTATGTGTTTGTCGTTTCGCCTGCGGTTTTGGGACAAATCTGTTAGGTAATGTTTAGCAGCGAGGTTTTTCCATGGTGCACCGCGATCGGAAAGTTTTTTGAAAGGGCGACTCGGGGCAGGGCGGCGCAATCCACTTGTTTCTCCGTGGGATACGTGGTGTGTGTGTGTTTTTCCTCTCTTCTCCCGGCGTCCTCTCCAGGTGGTGTTATAGTACTAGTTGTGTAAGACTTGTAGAGAGCCTTTTGTTTCTTTTACGCGCGTCCTTCAACAGGAGAGCGCAAACGTTTCGTTGTGGTGTTTTGCTCTCTTTGCTTTCTTTTTGTCGATCGGTGCGAACCAAACAAGGAATTCCCCGCACTCGCAAGCACTTCGTCGTTGTTTCGAAGCAGCATGCGGTGGTGGTAGTGGTGGCGATGGCGGTGGTGCATTTGATTTTACGAGATATCGCCACCAATATTGGTTGAATTATATCTATATCGTGTTCCCGATGTTGGAAATTGCATTTTGACTTGACTTTTGTGTGAATCAGTAACAACTTGAGCTCTGAGTTCCTTTGCGTGCAGGCAGAGAGACGGAGCAACAAACTACCCTTGTAGCGAACAACATATCGTGTGCCTGATATTGGAAATTGCTTGTTCACTAGTCTCTGTATGATTTGATTAAAACTTGGCTCTCTAAGTTCCCTTGCGTCCAGGCAGAGAGACGAAGAAACAAACAAACGAAAATGGGCGTACGTGTGCTACACCCCGAGCCAACTGGCACGCGTTCATCGGAAAAGAATGACTGCGGGTATTTTTCGTAGACTATAGGCTCTCACTCGAAGACTGGTTGTTGTTGCTATGCAGTACGCACAGGGTAGGCTAGAGAGCTTTGCACCGTTGCAACAGAAGAAAACATGGTGCTATAGTGCGCCATCCGTGTACCAGCGGTCAAGGTGGAAGTTTGAGGTCGTTGGCGGCGGTGGCGTGGTCAGATAGGTCTAGTGGATGGATTAATCTCATTGAACGAAGCGCCTCTCTCGATCCTCTTTTGTGTCTTGCTACGTGTCGGGCTGCGATCACCGAATAGCAACGTTAACGTTTTTCCTCGAGGTTGTTACCGCGATAGTCACAGCAGCACCAGACTTGATGGTCTATCGTCAATCCTGCCGTGTGTAGTTGCCACGTTGTCACCCTCTCCTGTCCCGAAAAGGCACTCGGGGACATTTCGACTCATGCGCACAATTTTTACCCGGGGTGCGAGAAGGGAACGTCATGCTACAGCGGCAAGAGTCCTTGCCTCCACAATGTGATTGATTGCTGCCGCCCCTCCTCTCGCTGCGTGTGCGTAGTAGGTGGCCTTCGCGCCAGCACACTAATCTACGTGCCCTTATTATCCCATCGGTTGTGTGTCAGTCGCTTGTGGTATCATCCTGCTGGTGATATTGCATTGTCTGCTGTCTGGTGAGGAGGTACGTCCGGGGGGTTATATAGAAGATGATATCTGGGGGCAACCCTTCAAATTTAACACACATATTGTAGGAGTCACCTATTACGTTTCTGTCTATCCCAGACAGCCTTCTGCCTCTAATCTAAGTGAAGAACTCCGAAAAAACATTTCAGGCACAGAATAATTCCCCCGCGGTGCATACCTCAAATTTTCAACTGACAGGATTCAGTTAGCAGCGCTTTTCCCCTTCTTCCGTCGATTGTTGTTGTGTACTCACGCACTGAACTAAACAGTGCTTTCTCAAATGGAGTCACACCTAAGTTCGAACCAACGGACCGTATAGGATACATTTAGACCACGCGGGCACCCCAAACAATGCACATAAATACCATGAAAAAAATGTTTTAAGCCCTGTTCCGGCGTTCAGGCCCGCAGCGTAGACAAACTCCTTGGCACCCACGTAGCTTCACTCACCGCTCAACACCTGCCCGAACATAAATTTGATAAACTGTACGGGGAAGAACTCGTTTCCTGTCCTACGTTTCTCGAAAGGGCGCCTACTCACAAACAGCATGGCAAGCCTTCAACATTGACACCGAAGTGTCCAGTTGGCTATACCTTTCTGACTGGCGTGGGAGGGTGGCATTGCAACCCTCCAACTGCTGTGGGTGAAACCGATGTGTCCTTCCGAACACCCCGGGTCGTCGCCGAACACAAGCAACGCATCCCGTTGTTCAGCAATATTTGGCCCGATGAGTCACTACGGGTTGGGAGAAATCTTAAGCTGTCCTGTCGAGGGCTCTCTCTGCGTAGCTTCGCGTACATGTACCCTCAAACAACATTGTATTATATGTACTTGTATTGTGTGCAATCCTACATACGGACATGCAAAAGGACGTTCCGATGTCAAGCCATCTTCCTCTCTTCTCTGTACAGCAAAGGTTCGTGGTCACCCTCCGAGGAGCCAGGGGAAAACGTCCTGACATCACCAACGCCGTCGCCATTCACCGCCCCCGAGTCCTCGAAACTCGTGTCCACGCCAGACCCTGCCGTCTCGCCGCAGCCCCCGCAAAAAAGTATCCGCCACAGTCGATGGATCCAGCCCATCCCTTCAAACATGGTGCAATCGATGCGACGCTCCAACCCCGTGCCACGACCGCCGTTGTTGTCACCACCCCGACGGTTGCTGCTACTGCCATCGCTTCCAACCTCGGAAGCACGACCCGCGGCGTAGGAGGCTGGTCGCAGAGTCCCGGCTGAAACTCGCGCGACTGCTGCCGCCACCGCGCCGCTGTTGTACCTCGTGCCGTGGAGGCGTAGAAGCTCTCTCTGCAGCTCGACGCTCACGGCCTGCTCCTGCTGCGTTCGCCGCTGGAGCGCCTCAAGCGCGCGCTTTGTCGTCTCGAGCTCTGCCTGCAGCTCGTCTACCCGCGCTTGGAGAAGCGGGTTGGACCTGTGTTCATCGGCTCGATGTCCATCCTCATCCCTGCTGCCGATTTTCTCACGACCGTTCCCACCTTCTTCGCCGACAGCGTCTTCATCTCGAAATGTATCTCTGCCTCGATCACTCCCGCTGTCGTCGTCCGACGAACACACGCCGCGGCGCTGCCCGGCACCACCGTCGCGCTCGTGCGACGCCGCAGCTTTTTCTCTCCACCGGAATTCTGTCCCCGCCGCCCGCGTCGTAGCCTTAGCCTCGAGCCGGAGCTGGGCGATCTGCGCGCGGAGGGCTTCGATCAGCTCGGCTTGCTCTTCGGCGTCTCTGAACATTGACGACAACCGGCACCGAAACGACCTCGACGACGCTGTCGATTCGATAGACTGTTTTCTCCTGTGAGTCCCTTCACCACCACCACCACCCGACTCGCGCCTCGCTCGGCAACCTGGTGGCCCTCCATCACCTGCCTCCTCCGGCCGCGGGCCGTCTTCTTCTCCTGCGTGGCATGCTTCTGTCTCGTCGAATGGTGCCCCCCCCTCCTGGACGCCGGAGCTACTGCTGGAGAAAAACGACCTTGGCTGCCGATCTCCCTCTGCTTCATCTTCCTCCTGCCTATCGTCCGGAGCGCCCCAACCAGCGCGTGCCTGCCGGTGCTCTTCTCCATCATCCCCGATGGCTTCTTTCATTACCCGGTCCAGTGCCGCTTCTTTCTGTATCAACGAGGTGCGTCTGAGAGCTGTGGCCTCGAGACGGGACTCCATGAGCTCTTCTCTCAGGGAGGTGTTGGCTTCCTCCAGGCCCTTGACCACCCGGCGCAGGCGCCCGATCTCTTCCCGGTCTTGCTCGTGCCTTGCGACATCCTCGGCGGCGTCAGAGGAGTTCTCGAGGACCGGAGAGAGCGGCCGATCGTCGGAGAGCGAGGAGCGGGCGCCGGTCCTGGCGTGGGCTGCTGGGGACCACAGGTCAAGCTCTTCAACCTGAGGTTCTTCAGCTGCCGACAAGAATGGATGTCCCGTAGTCGATGACGTACCAGGGGGGAGGGGGGGGAGGGGTAGGGTTGGAGGAGTGCACAGCAAGGATGTACGTCTCAAGAGGACATTCATGCGTTTCTTTGTAAACGAGGCACATCTCGAACACCACGCAGAGTAAACAAAACGGATCCCACGCAAGGGAACTACCGTCGCGTCTAAATATACTCTGCTTGTGAACCTCATTTCCACTGACGATCTAGACGTACGTGGGAGGGCCTCGGTCGTTGTATCTTGTTGCATCTGCTCACAGCGTTGGGTGGCGCTGTCCAGATCTCTCTGGAGCGCGTCCTTTTCGCACTCCGCCAGCCACTTTTCCTCTCGCACCGCCTGCATGAGCCCGCGAAACGCATTCGCCAAGAAAATCCAGGGTGACAGTGACTTTGAGGAACCAAAGGTGGAAAAAGAAATTATGCGGTTTGAATCGGCACCAGAGCGGGGTACCAAAACGGGGGTTGCGTTGTTTTCGGCGAACGTACGGCGAGATACGCCACCAGTTCCATCTCTATAACTACGTCCCACCATGCACGCGAATTTGAACCGTTCCGGGGGACTACTTAGGATGCGCGTTGGGGACGCCAGTGGGATCGCAGATTTGCAGAGCTACACCAATGAAAGTGTCATTGGTCCCACGACACCGTTGCTACTCTTGAGTCGTGATGCGTAGAGCGAAGCCGAGTGTAAACACAACCAAGGCAACCAACTGGTGTGCGCTTGGTTCACTCGCCTCGAGACTAGCCGAGAGTTCTTCGACTCTGTCTAGAAGCCTTTGTCCGATCAATGCTGCTGTTTCCAGGTCCTCCTGCTGGCGTTGTACCAACTCGCGCAACGCGACAACCTCCGTTTCATCATCTCTATTCTTCTCGCCAACGCCTTGCGCAGTCGCCCTGCTGCGGCATCCATCGCCCAAATTCAAAACTTCGGGAACGTCCAACTCATGTACAGATCCGGCACGACCTGATCGCTCCGCCACCGGAACATCAACTGGAATAGTGTCCTGGTGGGAGGGCATCACCTTCCACACGCACTTGGGTTCTTCAGAATTTGAAACCCGGTCAGGTACCGAGACGGGTCTGAGAAAGCATGAACAGCCGGGACCGTGGAGCAAGGCTTCAGATGGTACATTTGCTAGCATGACTCCTTGTTCGCAACCAGCCTGTGTCACGTGCAGACCTCTACAAGGGTGCTGTGCCTGGTAGGTATGCGTACCCGGCTCTCCATTCTTGATGTGAGTGATGATTACTATGATTACCCTTTGTTCACCACGTACCACCACGTACCAGCCGCCCACGACCACCTGCTGCGCAGTATCTCTCACACCTTCTTTTGCCTTCGTTTTTTTGCGACTCGATTCGCCGACTCGCATCTTGGCACATATCGATGAAGGACGATCTTCGAGTTGACGACGTACCGGTCGGATGGGTACCTTTCGATCCTATCAACTTATCCTCCATGAGTGCACGGGATATTCCGCAAGATGTAGCAAAACTTTGAGCCGTTGGTATTGTGCGACTCCTCTGCCTTGCCGACGAGGATGGTGCGCGAAATACGCGCTGGTCAGGATACGTGTGGATGGATACTGGCGCTGTTCACAGCGGGGGAGCTTTCGGCGCCCTGCACTCGGTCAATCGGGGGCTTGTCCAGGCCGTGAGGTTACAATATTTGAATGCGTGCAGCTCCACATGCGACAGAGCGAGAGGCAGAGGCGAGTGAGCGAATGATGACTCACGTGAGCGATCGGTTTTGCACGAACCGGCACTGTTTAGGCCGCCCCTCACGTTCCAACGCTCACGTTCCACCGCACACGTGCAGCTGCACACACGGGCCCACACAACCCCGCGGATCCTTGTGGTATCTTTTGACAATTGCATCTGGCGGCTCTTTTGGTGGCGCTACTGCCTCCTGACGTACCCATGGCCTCTTTTCCTCCTCGCCCCCCCCCCCCACCCCGGCCTCGTCCTCCTAGCGAACCCTGGGAGGATGAAAGCTGGAGCACGGAGCGCATTCACTCGTTGGGATCGGAGCTGCTTGCGTGGTGTACCGAAAAATATAAGAGCATCACCCGCAGCAGTGATCATGTGGGGGCACCTTACGTCATCCTCGGTGCCATGGCCATGACGGCCTTTGCTGCGCTCGGACTTGTGGCTGCCCTCCCAACGAAGGGTCGAGGAGTTCTGGTAAATTTTGGGGGGTTTCTTCTGCCCGCCCTGTCAAATATCGGTGAAATCGATACAAAGGCCGACAACAAGCCGCTCTTCACTGGATACTGGGTGAGCAGGGTCAATGTCCATTCGAACTTGCTTGTAACGAAGGTTTCTGGAGGAAGAGGTAGCTAACCCTTGTGCTTCGTATTTACTCGCAATCGGGGAGTCCTGTGCGTGTGGCGGTGTAACTCTCTCGTGGCATAGTCTAGTCGGAGAGCTGAGTCCTCCTTGTAGGCTAGACTACAGTATGTTGACTCCGTTTGGTACTCTTTGACACAGCGCAACAGGGTGGGGGAATGCTGATGTCGACGAATAAATAAGAAGGTAGGAAACTACAGCTCTCCATCCGTATCGATCTTCCTCTACATAGAGTCTGCAGACTGCCGAGTAACAACAATAATAATAGCGAAATACTTGTACGACTGCTGTAGCCGCTGCTGTCGAGACTGCCACATTCCCTTTCGGCGTTCTTCCAAGCCATGTGGCAGATCTCCCCAGAGAGTGTTTTCGTAAAGAAAAGCAAGCCGATCGGCTTTGATACTCCATCTACCAGCAAGCCGGTGAGCTTCGACTACCAGAAGTCAAGTAGGTTCAAGACGTACACCCACAGGTGTTATCCCTCCGCGTACACGTTTTTTTCGAAACAGAGCGAACCATGAGACGGCTCGTGGACAAAATATCTAGGAGCCGTCATGATTTGCTGGCATACATGCGGAAGAAGACAACTATTAACGTGCCATCCTTCCATGACCTACTGCGCTACTGCTATGCGTGCGCTCTCAAATGTCTCATGTACATGCTCTTGACGCAGGTTGTGTTTGGGCTATTTTTTTTACTCGACGGGGTCTTGCCGGCGATCACTCCCTGCTACTTCTCCACCAAGGCCTGCGTGCTCATCTGGGCTTTCTCTTCCGCGCGCCCGTACGGTGGTCGGCCTGTTCTCAACCGTGCTTTCGATATTAACGACAGCAACGACAGCGATCACAAAGACGCAATGGTCATAAAGGCGTTGAGGCCCTGGGAAGAAGTGGCGACCGAAAAGGGAATTTCACGGAAAGCTTTCCGTCTCGCGGCCATCATTTTCACCGTCACGGCTGGAACGGTTGTTCTGGGGATCTGCTACTTTTTCGTCCTCACAGTGGAAGGCCTTTACGCCGGCCTGTCGACCTCGACCCAGGCAAGGGTTTGCGTTCTCGCCGGAGCTTGCTGGCCCCTGTACGCGACGTTGGTCGGTCGAGCCCGGAGCGAAGCCGCCGCCGTGGCCAAAGGAAGCGGCGGTACCGAAGGAGCCGAGAAAAAAAGGCAAGGGCCTGCAGCCGTGCAGTGGCTATCCTACTGGCCGATGTTCGCGCTCTTTCTGGCAATCCTTGACCCAGCTATGGGGTGGTTGCCCCACTTCTACTCTTTCAAGATGGTGGCACTCGCGTTCCTTGCCCTGCCTCAGACGCGTGGGGCTTACGTAATCACGTCGCTTGTCCTGTACGGCAACGATCGGGGCACCGTTGGCAGCGGTGGTGGTGATGAGGCTTCGTTTCGTGGGGGACAGGGGGAGCACAAGGTCAGTTGCGGTGCTCCCGCTGTTGTCGCCGTTGATTGAGAAGGAAGGAGGGGCGACTCTGTTGTTGTGTGTCCATGCACACAGAGTACGGTAGGTCGACGACATGGCAGAGCTGGGTGGCTACCCTCGGTCAATCTGTTTGCGAAAAGGCTTCGGCACTACTGTATAAGGGGCGATATTGCTGTGTGCGATATTTGGGGGAGCTTAGCTTCGCATCGTACGCGTGTGCTTGTTTTGTTTGTGAAATGAGACTTCCTGTCCGATGCTTTGACGCAGCAGTACTTGGTTGTCGATATAAATCCTGAGCCTTGGTGCTCAGCAGCGGCTGCACGAAGCACCAAGACTGGAGAGAGCATCCACGGCGATGCCGTAGCTTGCGTGTGAGCTCCACAGCACAATATAGACAATGATGACATCCAACAGCGTGTGCTGCTGACCCAATAAACAAGCTCAATTCATTGCGCAACAAGCTCAATTCATTGCGCCCGTTTCGTGATTTAATCGCGATGCACTACCCGGACTCCGCTTGGGAGGGGGCTGCTTCATGCGGTGCCCAAGTTTGCACCCAAAATCAAGCCATTCACACAACGTTTCACTTTGACACGGGGCGGACCGCACGCCATCTTCGCACCAGAGGGTTGCTAGAAGCGGTATTCACCAATTTCGGAGCGCTGATCTTGCTACTCGTGGCACAGAGCACACCCCTGGCTTTGCTCGAAGCTAGCCAGGCCCGTGCGTATAAAAATTGAATCCCCAAAAGCTGGCGTACCTTCTTCAACCGTACTAAATACAAGTACGTTACACCGTCATCCGGTGCGACATTTTTCGAGTCCAGTACTTCACATCCCGAGTGTGCGTCGCGGCAGCACTCTCGCTCCTTCCTCCCGATTCCATGCTACAGTATGCTGCCATGCCCTCATATGCAAGACAAGGCAGTCAAAGGAATTCCAAACAGCTCAAAATCGGCAGGCGTTCAGCCCCGGAAATACGTCACTTGCGCGCAAGTGCCAGGCATACAGAGACGTAGCTACCCTCGCGCCATCGCGTTCCCTCAGCTCGAAACCTTTCGTCGGCCTACGCTCTTCAACCGCGACATTACGGCCCCCCTTACACGCAACGTCTTCGGGTCAGAGGGGTCTATCGAGTTGACAAGGAGTGCCAGAAACGCCTCCTCCTCCGTTTCGTCGGCGTCAACCGGCCCCAATCCACGGCTCAAATCGATATCCAGCCCCGTTGTCGGTGGGGGTGGGGAGAAAGGCGGTAATGACGACGATGCTTCGACAGGTGTATAGGCAGCAGTAGCAGCAGCAGCAGCAGCAGCAGCAGCCGCAGCAGCAGTGGCTGCAGTGGCATCGATGGCCCTCGGCGTGTTGTGGGCGCGGTCTTGGGTATCGGGAGTTCTCGACGCAAGCAGACCAGCAGCGGCGGGAGGGTTGCCTTGTTTGGGACACGACCCGGGTGTGCCGAGCGTGGGTGCAGCGGCAGCGGCAGCCTTGGCCAACAAAGCGAGTTCCGTCGCAGGGGTGGAGGGCGTGGCCGGGGACCCAGGTGCTGTCGGAGGCGGCGGCACGACACGACTGCCGCCGGTGAGTCCGGCGGAACTGGCACCTGGCAGACGCACAAATGCCGCAATTCGTGATAGATAACCTTCGTCCCGTGCCGGCGGCAGCTTGCCGTCTGGCGCCGTGTCTTCGCGTGGTCTCTTCCCTGGTTGAGCAGCGCTGCTGCTCCGAGCGGTTGCGACCTCGGCAGACATCTCTTCCGTCGGAGCATCGGAAACAGCGCCAAAATTAGCAACAGCAGAATCAGCACTACAACCAGCACCGCCAACGCCAGCGCCAACAGCATCAGCACTCGTTGTTGCGGAATCATCGGTGGTGGCGGCCCCTTGATTCCCTCTGCTTCGTTCTCCAACCGTCATCGGGACAGATTCTGCTGCGCCGTTTTCTGCGCCGATTGGTCCAAGCCCGTCCGCGAGCGGGTCGATCCCTTCTTCTCTCTCGGCCGCGGTGTACGTTGCCGATGCAGTCGCCAGTGCCGCCGCCGACAGATGAACCATGCCCGCCGCTGTTGCCGTTGCCGCCGCCGAAGTGGCGGTAGTTCTTGGGGGGCTGGAGGCGTCAGTTTGCGTGGCCCACTGAGATATACAAACGTACATAGGGCGAAAAAGAGAGGCATCAAAAACAACGCCAAGTGGTTTTGTTCTGGTTTGTTTTGGTTGAAAGGAATGACGGTCGACGCAAAATACCAACGCAGTTCCAACCCGTAAGAGACTGCACGTAGACAGCCTGACGACTGACGGATGATGATCCCAAAAAGCATGGCGCTGACTGCTGTCTTCCTTTGAGACCGTTCCTCTCCTGCGGTGTCTTGTCAGACTCCTCCCGGTCAAACCGTTACCCCTGATAGACACATTGCACCCCGCCAATGCCTTCTCGCCACACCCACCAATTCCTGGTAGCTCAGCATCCCCGCCAGTTTGTGTCTGGCGCAAAACCGTCTCGTCCGCTGCCCCATATCGCCGAAGCTGGCCGAGTAGCTGCACCCTTCAGCCTCGCACTGCGTCGGCGTGTTGTCCACCATGCCTTCCTGCCAAAGAAAAGAACAAACAAGAAAAAACAAGGTGTCTATGTATCACGACAACAACGGGAGGGGGGGCAGAAAGAAATTACAACAACAGTTGCTGTGGAAGAGGCGGGGAGAGCACCCAGCTGGCAAAGAGCCGCGAAGTTACTCGTACAAGCGGCGAGAATCGAGACAAAAATATGGGCGTTTAACACCCAATAGGCGTCCTCGTAGGGTATCCCCCGAGAGCCTCTGATGTCGACGTTACCCCTCCACCTGCTCGTGCCAAAGGAAGGAAATCACCAAAGAATGGTCTCTACTCGGTGCTGCACCGCGATTTGATTCGCGCTGCCGCTGCACGAAAACGCGCGCACGTACATCGGAACACACTCCCAACTGATGTACACCTCCACAAGGCCAACCTCGCAAAAAAAACAAAAAGATAACACAAAACACGCTGGGTACTAGGTACACACAGCCGCACGCACACACTTGAGGGCGTGTTCAAGTTGTCCCGTAATAAGACCGTCGTCTTTTCAATTGGTCAGCCATCACGCGCGGCCGAAGGTACTCCAAGAACGCATACACGCACTAAATATATCTCCGCAGTCCCGTGTCGGTGGGGCGCGCTGACTAGATTTCGTGCTCCACTTTTCTTGCCCCGCTGCAAGACCTATCGGTCAGCTGGTAGGCGCGGTAGGTAGGTAGAGCTCTCTGGACCGGGATCGGCACGTGTTGGTGGCACCGGCGAGGCTGAGGCTGTATCATAAATCCTATGTTCCTCCGCCCGTACATCCACCAGACAAAGAAGAAACAAACGCACACACCTCTTTGTGGTCATCGCAGAAAGATCCTCCGCGGGTGACCCCGGGGTAGTTGAACGCTCCGGGCGCGACGCACCCGCGAAAGCGGCACCTTCTCCCCGCGTTGTAGACCATGCCCTCGAGCGCGTGCGGCTTGCAGTACTCGCGTGACTTGCACGGAAAGCCGTAGCTCGGGGTCTTCTCGCACCCTGGGTGCCTGCACGTCTTTGTGCGCACCTGCCCCTCGCCGCCGAGGGAAAGCAAAAGGGATTTATCGGAAGAACCGCAAAATCGCACACCGGTACAAATGCATAGAAGGATGATTGGTGTTGTCTTAGCAGGTGGAAATTCCACGCAGGCGCGGGTAGCTTCAGCAGAAATACAAAGGTGAAACGAGGGGACGTAGCGCGGGGCGCGAGCGGGGGGGGGGGGGGGCCCCCCAATGGCAAAAAAAACCCTTGGGGAAAAAAAACTAATCCCCCCTTTACCCCCCCGGGAAGCACCCCCCAACGGGCCGAAGTTCTCCAAAATTGCCCCACTGGAAAGCCCGGCCTTTAAAGCCCCCTGGGCCTGGCCCCCGCAAAAAATTGCAACCCCCACCCCCCAAAAAAACCTGGTGGAAACCCCCCCTGCCCCCTCCCCCCCCCTTTGGGCACCGGGGAAAGGAAAGGGTTCCCCCCCTTCCCCCCCAAAGAAAACGGGCGGTCCCAACCCCCCCCCCCAACCTGGGAAAAGTTGTTCCCCGGCCGCCTCCCGGGCTCCCAGGGCTGCCGGGATCCCAATTTTCCGG
>FN649726.1:3023402-3034250 GCA_000310025.1 Ectocarpus siliculosus | reverse complement strand
GGGTTGCCAGTATTGGGGTAATTTCCAGGAAAACCGGTAGCTGGGGTTTTTTTCCCCCCTGGGGGCCTTGCAGTTTTTGGGGCCCCCTTCCCCTTCCCCGCGGGGGAAAACAAAAGGGGTTTTTTGGGAAAACCCGAAAATTCCCCCCCGGGTAAAAAGGCATAGAGGGAGGTTGGGTTTTTTTTTGCCGGGGGAAATTTCCACGCGGGGGGGGGTGGTTTCGGCAAAAATAAAAGGGGAAAACGGGGGAACTTAGCGGGGGGCCCAAGGGGGGGGGGGGGGGGGCTCCACAATGGCAAGACGAGCTCTTGGTGAGTAAATACTAGTCCCAGCTTTACCCCCACGGTAAGCACACTCAGACGTGCCGATGTTCTCCGATACTGCCACACTGCACAGCCCGGCCTCTAACGCCACCTGGCCCTGCGCCGCGCAGCAAATTGCAACGCCGACCACGCAGAAGATCCTGCTGTAAGCCACACCTGCACCATCCCCGCTCCTTTGTGCAGCGTGCAAAGGACAGGCTTCCCGCCCTTCGCCCCGAATGACGACTGCCGGTCGCAACCCCCGCCCTCAACCTGGCAGATGTTGTTCCTCGGCCGCATCTCGGGCTCGCAGTGCTGCAGGCATCGCAATTTTCCGGCCGACTCGTACGATGCTCGCTCGGGGCACCGCCCCGAATCCGCATCGCAGTACTTGTAGTACACGTTCTGCATACCCGGCCACGCGTGGCGCTTGCAGAAGCGCCGCCGCGTCTGACCCCGGTGCGCAAAAGACGGGGTCTTATTGCACAGCGGGCTCTCGCAGGTCAGCAAGGCGCCGGTGCTGTTCTTGCCGTTCATAGTCTTGCTCTTTTCACCACGGCGTGGTGGGCTTGTCTTGATCGCCCTCGCACCTACGGCTTCCTCGTCGACCCGTCCCGCCGCTCCTGCCGCGGCTGTAGAAGTCATCGTGAAAGCCACCCGGGAGGTTGCTGTTGGGCGTTGCTGCTGGACACGCCGTTGCCCAGCGCGGAGGACATCCTCTGGTTTTCCCTTGCTGGCTTCGTCACCGGCAGGGCCCGGCTGCCCCTCGACACCCCCACTACTACCCTGCTGCCCCGATTGTCGTAAGTAGCGGGCGGGCGGGCTAGCGGGTGGGAGCGCGAGGTGGGTTGTAGGTGTATGAGGACGCGGGGAGTCACCACCGCTCCGAGGGAGAACCAGGTGGAGTCCCAAGGAAAATGTGTACCTAGTTTCCAAGAGCAGCTGCGTTTTGAGACGATGGGACATGCACGCGTAGCTCTGGAGCATTAGACTGGGGGACAGACGGACAAAATCATGGACGGCAGGGAAATTGGGAGAGCAAGAAGTCAAAAACGCGAGAAAAGTACCTACCACTGGAGTGGCATTCGTTCAGACTGGTATGTTTGTTAAGACGCCAGGCTGTCTGTTGATGGAGTCAGCATGAAGTATCAGCGCTACATACAATATCACCTCAGTACCAATTCCCCGCGCCCTACAAGTAAGTGCGGCACCATTGCGCGGTAGTTCTTACAGGCAAGGTATCAAATCAAGTAATTCTATTTCTCTACAGGCGATGCTAACACCCCCCCTAGGTTCTACTCCTAAGTACACAACTTCGATCCCTGCAAGCATGCGGTAGTGATGTCACACCCCCTTGGTTATCACACCCCCTTCTTGGCTTCTTGGCACCCGCGACATGCCCTACAGTATATCACCGGGTCTACTGTACACAAGATAGCACACCCCCCACACAAGACAGCACGCACCGGGTGACATTTTTTTCAAAAGCGAAAACGTTGTTCCCGGAGTGAGCTATCTTGTGTCGACTACGGTAAGGTATTGTTGCGTTTGTCTATTTAATACCACTTGGTACTATTTATTCGCTGCCGTTTATGCACACAGCAGTGTTGTAGCTGCAGCTTTTTCTACAGTAGTATGCATAGGCGTGCACAAAACAAAGGTATCTACTTCTATGTACCTGGTGGGTTGTTTTTTACCCGAAGTCTGTGCACGAAAATAACAGGATTTACTTACCTTTCGTTCGTCCGGGGCCTTGACAGGGTCAACTATTGATGTGTAGCGCACAACACAGCGACAGTAGCGCCTCCAGCGCACGAAACCGCAATGGTTGTGCTGTGAATGAGACAGCAGTGTGGGTGGGGTCTACGCGATGGTCAGAGAGGGTAGGGGGGCGCCGTACATGTGAACCACGGCCACATTACACATTACTGGTCGCTCTTTGCTGTTGGTACACCCTCGCGCGCCGTGGCCGTCGTGTGAACGGTGAACGGCTGGCCGCTTGCTGCTCTCTGTCTACGGGATAAGGAAATCCCATTGATCAGGTTCGCATGGACGTGGCAAGCGGGTCGTAGAATCGCATCTTCCGCTCAATAGGCTTGGTCTATGGCGGTGCAGTTACTGGAAGTTTAGTCTATGGTCTTCTCGAGGCTCTGACTAAATTATCTGCTGCTGCGTGTCAAGCTCGGTCAACGGCATCAAATGATTCCCTCCTGCAGCCAGGGAGGGATCTGTATCCGCGAAGGAGGGAGGAAAAGCGGACAACGGAAGCCTGCTAGGAGCTCGGCGCAGAGCTGGTGTCAGATTAAGAATTTTCCTCTTCGGCTGCGCATGTTTCTGTTGGGAACGTTATTAGCCCGCGTGTAGCTCTGGCTATTTTGTCAGCCCCCCCCCGCACCCCCGCTCTTTCAGCTCAAACCCAATGCTGGCAACAAATTGCCTCTGCTTCTTGCACGATGACCAGATCAGGCGAGTGGAGTGCTGTGGACGTCCTCAGGAGTGGACCGAATCCTCGTTGGAGGTGCAAGAGTTGCTCAACGGTGTACACGGGCGCGCCTAGGAGAATTGCGCAGCATATCCTCGGGGTAAGAGATTTCCGAAGCCTATGTGTGTCCGAGTTGTTGACAAAAAGTCGGACGCTGCTGCCGGCCATGGTGGTTCTTAGACGAACACAGCATCCACGTTTTCGCATCTCGCCCTCTTGCACCGAGTGCATCTCCATGCCGGATGCCGGTGTGAATTGCTCCCTGCTTTGAAGCGGGCTCTCGCTCGCTGTAGTTGGTAGTGTAGACCTGCTGCGCCCACAGCCCACAGACAGGCGAAATTGAATCTCGAACATGTGGCCGACTTTTGGGAGCCTCTCGCAGAGAGAGGTGGCCCCACGTACTGGAATTGAACCTCGCTCGCCGCGCAGCAGCAGCGTGGTGTTTTCGCGGGGTGCGGGTCGAATGCGACGGGTACGGCGTGGGAATTGCGCAGCGCCCACGAGGATATACACATCATTGAGTCGTGCTGCTGTTGTTGCTGCGGCGAGACCTTGAAATTGCGCCCGCCGCCGTCGGAGTCGGTCCCCTTGCGGCCTAGCAACGCTCCCCGCAGCGAGTTGGCACCGCTACCGCTGCTGCTACTGCTACTGCTGCTGCTTGACTCTGTTTAGCCGAGCTATGCTGGATCGATTGCTGGGCGACAAGATCGTCCACGTTGTGTGGAACCGGGGGTTCACGAACAGCCTGTGTATGTCGGTTATTGAGGGAGAATAGACGGCCCAGGGCTGGCTCCCAAGGGAGACCGTTTAACTCGCTCGTATGACCCCTCTGCACGATTCGTACACGCCCCCCGCCCCCGCGACCAAAGCGCGAAGGGAGAAGTGCCGTCCGCACACAGAGTGGCTGGCTTTCACGCAACCGCGTACGCAACGGGTTTGCAGCGGTTATTGCAAGAAAGAAAAGATTCTGGTTGGTTTCCAACAACGTATGTACACGTGACGCCAAAACGTTGTTCATTCATGATACAGAGACCCCCCAGGCAACCTGCTCCAAAGGCGAAGTAAAGTGAAAACACGACACGTGCGAGCCTCTCGGGAAGATCGAGGGTATACGAACGTAGGCTTGTGCCACACTCCTCTCACATCCATCTCCACATGCAGTGCTTGCTACGTACATGTTTGTTCGCGTATGTATGTGTCGTATGTTCTCGCCTCGCTCGAGGATACGCCGCCGTCGGATAAGGTAGCAGTTGAGCAGTACATGTATGGTACATACATGCATGTTGTACCCCAAGTGACTCGTTGTGTTTGATAAACATGTTGACGTCTACCGCCGCACAGAGCAGTCGTGGTTCCGGTGTGATGCTAGAGGGTCGTGTGGCAACGGCCCCCTCGACCCTCTCGTGTGGATACAAGAGGACCACACTCTTTGCATCGTCTCTACATTGTACGCTATTATCACGGGAAAATCGGGCATAGCGAGAAAACGAAGGGACCTGTATATACATGTGCACAGCGTATGCATAAATTACATGCAACATTATGTACATATCAAGATTCGGTGTACCATGTGTGTGCACGTGTGGTGGACTGAAATGTAGCAGACCCAAACGCCATGCCCAGAATTCAATGAGTTATCTCGCTGTCAAAGAAAGAATTGCCGCGACAGCCGGGATACCAGACAAGTCGCATCATCCTGGTATCCTGGTACATAATTAGTGACCAGCTATAGTACGAGGTACAGCATTTTTTTGGCGGTGATGATGTCGACAAGCAAGCGGGATAGGTCTCCCCACCCCACCCCCACGCATGTGCATACATGCATGGTACACTGCAGTTATACCACGAGAGGGAGCGGCTGCATCTTTGGTGGTCGGAAAGAAAACAGTCAGAAACTAAGTGTTGTCGGGTTCCTTCTACCGTACGTTCTGGCCTAGGCCTATGCATACGATTGGAGTACCATCTCTGAAGCATCTCCTACGTCAGCTCACCCGCCTACAGCCCCACGCCTTACTTCTTCTGCGCTTGTTTGTCTTGTTAATTATGTACCAGTTCTTCTACACAGCAACTAATAAAAATGGATGAGCATCGGGTTGGCAAATTATTGTTCGTAAGTGAGTGCACAAAGCTCAACCCCCCGACCTGTCAACCAGAGGGATCGAGGATTATCGCTCTGTAGCCCGGGTGCTAACGCCTCGTTGTTCTCCCTGTTTTTGTTTTTTTTTCTTTTCACCCCCTGCGCTACAAAAACCAAAGGTCGGCGGCGTCGGGCAGATCAGGCCTTGCCCACGGCCTCTCAAGGAGTACGTGACGCTCATGGCGGACCTCATGGCGCTCGACAAGCAGAGTGGCCGGCTGGTTCGGAAGACGAGGTTGAGGGGCAAGGACGGTACCAGCAGCAGCAGCAGCAGCAGCAGCGTCAGAGACGGCCGCGGCCCCGGGGACGGAGGAGGAGGAGGCAACGGTGAGAGCCCCTCACCGACCAAGGCCTCAAAGCGAAAACCACATGCGACAGGTGACTCGTGCGTCTTCCTCTCTCTCTCTCTCTCTCTGCCCCTCTCTGTCTCGCTCTCTCTCTCTCTGAGACATGATGCGTGTTGGCAGTAGGCCGGGGGGGGAGGGTCGTGCACCAGCGCTTATGAGCAGCAGCTACCTCCTACTTAGGATATAGATTTTTCCTGGATTAGGTGTATGTTTCCCCAATCAACATAGATATCCGGTTGTCCACTCACCGCGAAAGACGTAATAAGAAATACTCCCCTTTAGGCCATATGACAAAAATAGCGAACGCAGCTACTTGCCTCTCGTGTTCCTCGGGCATAGTCTCTGTCCCCCCCCCCACCTGCAAACCTAGACCTTGTCGTAAGTGCCCGGCTAGGCTGCACACACACAGATCTTTGCCTTTTTTGGCGGTGGGGGTGGCGAGGTTGAATTCTTTTTTTTCGGAGGACATGGGAGATCGATCCACCCCGTAGCCGACGTGGGTCAACCCTAGAAGCCTGAAGCCGTGGAAGGCACGAAAAAGCAAAAGGATAAAGAGGTCGTCTAGACACTGCCCGCGGCGTGCCCTTTCTTGTGATGATATGAAAGGGTTCATACCTTCCATTCTTGTCCATGCGCTGGAAAAAAATGGGGATTTTGAAACCCTCCGATGGACACACCCCACACTCGTACGGTGCGTTCGACCGGTTTATGCTTTGTCGATTTTTCGGTCATGACTTTGGGCGCTCTGCACGCATGCTCCTGGTCTTGGGCCACCACGTTTTGCTATTATGCTATATTTTCCGCTGCGGCGAACGAGCGTACGACCCTGATTTTTAGTTTTTTGCGACCCAACTGTTTGGCACCCCCTCCCCCTGCGGTCGGCGATCTAACCGCCAAGGCATACGCCCCCCCCCCCCCCCCGCCCCTTTCGTTGGCGTCTCCCATCTTCTTGCCTGCATTTCGTCCTGCCTTGCCTCGCGGCCGACAGCACGCCGGGGAGGTGACAACGACACCGCCACCGCCGCAGAAGCCGCCGCAGCAGGAGCAGAATCTGCCGCCGCCGCCGCCGCCGCTGCCGCTACTGCCGCCGCTCCCGCGCCGGAGCGGTTCGAGGTCTACGTCGCCAAGGAGGACTTCAAGTTCAGCTCGTCGCACTTCGTGGCCTTCGATGGGTTCAGAGAGCGCCTGCACGGGCACAACTACTCGTGCGGCGTGCGGCTCAGGGGGGAGGTAAGAGAGAGAGAGAGAGAGAGAGAGAGAGAGAGAGAGAGCGGGAGAGCGGGAGAGTTTTTTTTGTTTTGTTTAGGCGTTCGTGTGTGGAGGGGTACTGTATGCTTCGTGCGACAAGAGTTAAAAGAGCCTTCGGTGTTGAGTTTATACGGGGGGAGAGCGAAGCTGGCTGGCTGGAGGGGCCGGCCCCGTGCTACGTCCCGCTCAGGATGGGGGGGGGGGGGGGGAGCGGTTGGGAATGTTAGAGGGGTGTCGGGGAAGGCGATGCACCGGTTGGGCTGTCTTTGTCTCCCGACACGGATATCGGAATTACTGTTGAGAGGTTGTTTTTTTGTAGATTTTCACACATTTCGGGGTTTTCCGAAGCAATTGTATTGGTGGTAATTGCGCATTGCTGCGCGAACCCGAAAAAAATCGCCGCGGCTGCAGCAGCCAGGCAGCCAAGCCAGACCGCGGACGAAGATAGATGCCTTGGGGAGTCGTATACCCAGGAGAAACTATTTAAAACATGGGAAGGGAAGGGAAGGGAAGACCCACGCCGGGAACGGGGGGGGTTGGGGGGTGGGGTGGCCTCTCCTCTTGCTCTGGTTGTTCTTGTCGTTCCGCGCGGCGAGCGACCCTTTCGGCAGTCGGTTCCCTCCCAGCTGCAATGTGTAGTGTAAATGTGATGTACCTCTACTTCTTTAGTGTAATGTACTGCGATTTAGTGTAATGTAGTTTAGCGTAATGATGCATGTACTTACATAGTGTACTGCAGTGTGTAGTGTAGTGTTATGTAGTGTGATATATATATTGTAATATGTAGTGTTACGTAGTGATGTATGCATTTACGTAATGATGCATGTAATGTAGTGAAATTTAATGTTAAGTAATGTATTGTAACGTAATGTGAGAGCACGGCGACGAAACCCATACCTCCTGCCCTCCGTTTTTGTACCGTGCTGATTGCGATACAACCCGCCGTCGGTGGATGTTTTTCTGTTTCCTGATGTTTGCAGGTTTGCGAGGACGGCTACGTGGTGGATTTCGGGATTGTGAAGAAGGTAAGGTATACAAACCCCGTGCTGGCGGCGGCCCTGTGGCATGCATGCACGTGTTGGGATAGATTTTCTCGCCTTGTTCTTCTCTGTGTACAGCGGGATGCAGCAGCAACCACACCGACAGACAATAACGAACGAACCCGTTGGATGGCACAGCGATTTTTCTGCCCCGTTGTACGTACGCGTGGGTTAGTCTCCAACCTCCAAGACACGGGGGGGGACAGACAAACAAAACAAACGGACGCCAGAAGAGGGTGACTTTTGTTCGTGCTGACTGACCTGCTCCCCACTAACTGCACCATGTGTTTCGGTCGCAACGCGATGCGTGCGTGCGTGCGGTTTGTGTTGGCGTGGTTGCTTTCATTTTTTGTCCCGCGCGTATCACACAGGTGATGCGGAAGCTGTGCAAGGGGCTCAACGAGCGGTTTCTGTGCCCCATGGAGAGTGACGCTCTCGAGATCACCCTCACGGGCTCTCAGGTAACCGTGCAAAAAGTGTACATAATATGTATGTGTGATTTCGATGTCGTGTCGTTGTGGGTCCAACCGCCGTGCGCGTGTTCTTATTTATTAGCATCGACCTCGCTAACTAACCGGCTGGCCAATGAAGAAGACGTCAGTCTCAGTGCTGTTGAAAACACAAGATGCTTCGAAAGGCCACGATTCGGGACCCCGTGAGGGGGCGGCATGGGCGAGGCTATGCTGCTCTCCGTGTTAGCGACAGATGTCGTAGCAATAACAGAAGGCGTGTGTGCATCCGCGTGTTTCCTCCGTCGACACCGACCACGTAAAAAAGCAGCTTGGCTGACCTGTTGCCAGATTTGTTGTTATAGCATCATCGACCGCGCTACACAGAAAAATAGCCGTCTGGACGATGAAGACGTGGTCAGTCTCAAGTGCTCGCGTGCGTGATGGGCGTTGTTCCCCCCGACAGGTGGTGATTGTTTGCCAGGACGGGGCAACTTTCGTGCTTCCGCGGGTGAGAAAAGGGAGTTCGTCCGTTGTGTGATTCGACGTCTTTACCTGCGTTGCTTCGTGTGCACACGTGCTCACACAAAATGATTTGTTTTTTGTTTTTTATTTGCACGACGTACTTGTGTTTTTCACCGTGTACGCACACACCCACGTTGTCATGTAAATTTCTTGCCACTTGACGTGACGTGTGATGAAATAGGCATCGATTCCCCCCGGTAGTCTGCGCAGGTTTTTCCAAGTAAGCAAACATACTGAATATGGCATAGAATCGGCTATATTGGGGTTAGGGTTACGGTCTGCGTGCCCCCTCCCTGGTCTCTTGTCGTAATATTCGCTTTTATTAATTTACTGTTTGCGTAGGCAGTCCAAGTATCTACCAACGCCGCATGGCTCCGGGAGATAGTAGCTAGATGGATGTCGATGGCGACACTCCCCCGAGGGAGAACCCGAAACCTAAACCTTGTCGACATCGCTGGATGTAGATAGGACCAGCGGCGGAAGAATGAAGTTCGAAGATCGAGACCGGACAGGAAAAAGCACCGACCGGCCTACCTTCCTTCGCTTACTGACTTTCTCGCGTGTTGTGCTTGGTTGCTTGATTCAAGATGCCTGACGTTACTGCTCCAGACATCAGTAAATCGAAGTTGCGCCGGGCGTTTGTTGTGTTGCCATGCTTTCTCTGTCTCGTTGGTGTGTTTGTGCAGCGGCACGGGCGAGCGGACAACACGATACGACCGTTGGAGTGCGTGAACGTGGATGCTTGCACGTCTTTCAGGGTTTCAATGGCGGCATTGGCTGTCTGCTGCACGTTGTAGAGACGATCGTCTGTACAATCTGCGGGGGGCGGGACCCCCTAGGGTACCAACCCCTCCAGGGTGCACCAACCCTCTTTCATAATCACGGCGAATGCCGCAGAACAACGCACTATGTCGTCGTACTCGTACTGTCGGTTACAGGAGACCCCCCCCCCCCCCCCCCCCTGTGCTGCTTGCTGCCTACGGACCTGCTTGCTGCGGTCCAGGATGACTGCCCCTTGCTGCCGCTGGTGCACTCCACCGCCGAGGAGCTGTCGCACTTCCTGTTCTCCCGCTTGCTGCGCGAGTTCACCCTCCCGTACCTCCACTCGAGAGGGGTCACGGAGATAGACGTATCGGTGGCCGAGCTTCCAAGACAGGAGGTGTGTGGGTGGACGCTGTTTTTGCTGGTGGTGTCGTCGCGGCGGTTTTGTTGAGAGGGGGGGGGGGCGATGGACGGTAGGGGACGGAGTGAATTGGGATCAGGGTTGAGCGAGGAGAGGTCTCCCGTGTTCCATCAATCAAGTTCTTGCTTTTTCGTATGATCCAGATAAGTCATGACATGAAGTGGGGTGTGCGCGTTGTAGTTGGAGGGATTTCTGCTGCTGCTGCTGCTGCTGCTGCTGCCGCTTGGAGTGCGGCCGACTGTGGATTGGTGTTGATCTTGGGACCGCCGACAGTTAGTTCAATAGGCAAATCCTGTCACCATGGCATCACCCGTGTGTTTCGGTTCGGTTCTGTCTCCTGACAGACAGAACGTCCAACTTCCTCTCCTCCTTCAAATTTAATTGTCTAAAACACCGCCCATGTCTGCTTGCTTGCCCCGTACCTATGCTGCCCGTGTTCCTTTGCCTGTCTTGCGTGGTTCTTGGCTACCTTCCCCACCACCCGGCGATGCCAACAACAACAACCACCACCACCACCACAACAACAACAACCGAAAACGTCACCGCCAAAAACATACGACCTACGATATCCAGGCGACCTACCGAGGGAAAGTCCCGCCGTCCGAAGACATGATCCAGGACCCCCCTTTCAGAACAGCCCGCAGAGTAAGGGGCTGCTTCGAAGACAGCAGCGGCAACAACAACAAGGAGGAGGGCTGCAGCATCACCTTCAGCGGCTACTCGAGCAAGATGGACACCACGCCCACGCCCGGCGGTGGCATCTACAGCCACCACAGCCACATGGACATGGGGGTGAACGACCTGCCCCCTCACACCGCGTGCGGGGGGGGGGGTGCCGACGGCGGTGGGCTCTGCGGCGGCGGCGGCGGAGGCGTTTTGGGCGTGGGGCCCGGGTGGAATCCCACCGCCGTGCCACCCGCCGCCCCCGGGGGCGGTCTCCCTGACGGCGGCGGGGGGGGGGTGTTGGGAAACCCACCGGGGACAGGGGTCATGGTGGGACGCGTGCACTTGGGAGGGGCGGAACCGGGAGGCGCCCGCGGGGGGCCCCCCGGGGTGGGGGGACCCTTGTCGGGGATCCGGGGCCCCGCCGCCGGGGGCGGGGGGGGGGGGAACAAGAAACCCCCGGGGCCGGGGG
>FN649726.1:3000254-3013415 GCA_000310025.1 Ectocarpus siliculosus | reverse complement strand
AAACACACCCCGGGGGGGGGGGGGGGGGGGGGAGGGGCACAGGGCGTAGGGGGTATTTACTCCGTTGTTGCTTTGCCCTGGCATTTGATCATTGACGACGCTTGCATCGCTTGCGAAAGAGAGCGTGGTTCTTGCCCCTAACAGACATAGCGGTGGCGGTGACATTCAAGGAACCACACCTTAAGATAGGGAACGGAAGAACTAAAGTAGCTTATTACTGCTCTGCGGCTGTAATGTCGGGTTTCGGTGCTGCCGACCCCCACAAGCCTACACTCATCTTCATGCTCCATTTTTCTGGTGTTATACATGTTGCTGAGGGACGAAAGAAGGAGGGCCTGGCGACTTTCAGGACGAAGAGAGAAAAGCAACAACTTTCAGGCAGAAGAAAAAACAAGGACCAGAATAATAATATAATAATATCCGAAAGCAAGTAGGGCCAATCAACGACCCTCTCCCCCCCCAAATAGACTCATGCGTCACGCTGCCCGAGGTCCTCCATGCAATTTTACCGATACTACCGCCGTACCGTACCGTCCGGGCGGCAAGGCAAGCTTTCAGGCAAGCTTCTTACTTGTCATTGTGGCCCGTGGCCATCGCGCTCATGGAGCAGAACCCCGCGAAACTCAGGGGAGTCATGGCCGCCTCAGCACCGCCGGCGATCATCACGTCCGCCTTTTTTATTTCATTTTTTTTTTTGCCAGGGTTGCAAGAACGGTCCCGAGAACGTTCCGACAGCACAAGATTCATTCGCCGGAGGTCCAGATGTTGGCGCCCGCCCGAGTCGTTGACAACATGGCAAGACAAAGAACAAAGGGGGTCGTTGGCAACAGCAACGTAATTAGGGTCGTTGAAAACCACAAAAACAGGATCGCGGGCAAACAACAATGAACCGATCGTTGACCAACAACAAAAACAAGGATCGTTGACAACAACCAAATAAGGATCGTTGGTCACAGCTAAAAAAACTATCGTTGGCAACAACCAAAAATAGGATCGTTGACAAACCGCAAAAAAAGGATCGTTCACAAAAACAAAAAGAGGATCGTTGACAACAGCCAAAAAAAGGATCGTTGACAATCACAACACATGACATAGGATCGTCAGCAACAACAAAAAATAGGATCGTCGACAACCACAAAGAGAATCGTTGACAACCACAAACAAATTAGGATCGTTGGCAACCACAAAACAAAGCAATAAATAGTATCGTTGGCAACAACAAACAAGGATCGATGACAAAAACAATATTAGGATCGTTAACAACAACGAAATTAGGATCGTTGACAACAGCAAAATTGGATCGTTGACAACCACAAAAAAAATTAGGATCGTCGACAACAACGAAATTAGGATCGTTGACAACAACGAAATTAGGGTCGTTGGCAACAACGAAATTAGGATCGTTGACAACCACAAATACTATAATCGTTGACTAACGACAAAAAACCGGGTGATCGTTGACTGACAAACAAAAATTAGTATCGTTGACAACAACGAAACAAGACCGCAGATGCGTGCGACAAGGCACACTTACCACACGCAAGCAGGAGGCGCATCTCTCATGTTTTGAGTGTGGTTAGATGGTCATCATTGACCATGCATCAGTGTGGGGGGTGGGGCTCAACACCGTCGCCGCCGCGGGCAGCACGGGAGGAATCCAAACAGGACAGGGTGCAGCTCACCTCTCCCTCCCGGATGGCCTGCATCGCTTCTCCGAGGCAGTGCGTCGCCGACGCGCAGGCGCTGACGATGCCGAAGTTCGGCCCCTTGGCCCCCGTCTCGATCGCGATCACCCCCGCGGCCGTGTTGCCCAGGAGGGCCGGGATCGTGAAAGGTGACACCTGTTGGCGGGGTAGGCGGGGTAGAGTGTCCCCGGTCCGACCCGCCGCGCAACGAAAGGAACAACAGACGAAAAAGAACGAGAGAGGAAAATCAGAGAAGAGAAAAAAGAGAGGCCAAGGGGTGTGTGTGGGGGGGAAAACAGAATAGGACAAGAGAAAACGAGAGAGCGAAAGGAAGAGGTCGTGGGGAAAAAGAAAACAACATTTGATACAGTAGACCAAAAAAGAGAAAGGGCACCCGGACGCATCTCGCTCTGGAGGATTGGAACAACCACGATCCCAGCTCCTGTCAACACACGCTGCTTGCTTACTCCCCTGGAATGTACCAATTTCTTTTACGTTCCAGAATAAATGGGGGGGGGGAGCAGTACGGCCTCACCTTGCCCTTGTTCTCTAGGTTGAGCGTCTGCTTCTCGAACGTGTCCATGCCACCGAACGCAGAGCCCACCTGGAAACCCAGTGTGAGTTTGGAGGCAAACACACACACAGACACATCGAGTTAATGGCCTATTGAAGTATTTTGTGTTTTCAACCGCACTGAGACTGACGTCTTTTCATTGGTCAGCCGGTTAGCGCGGTCGATGCTAATAATCAAAACACACACACACAGCAGGTCGAACCGAAAGAGCATCGTTCAGCCGAATAGCAGAAAGGATTGTTCTGCAACAACAACAACAACAACAACAACAACGTATGGACGAACGATCGAACTAAAGTTCCAAACAATAAATTCGTACTTCGCATATAGCTTGCTTCAAGACAACGAGCAACGAAATATGGCGACACCAACGGTACGCACACCCACCCGCTTTTTTTTTGGGGGCACAAGGATGCGAAGATAAGAAAAGAAACAGCGGAGGCCGCGACGATCATGATTGATGACGACGATCACGAGGACCTCGCCCCGCCTCCTCCCCCCCCCCTACCCCCCGTTGACCGCCCGCCGCGGTCGCTCGCTGCCGGCTCAGCAACGCGTATCAAGACCTCACTTAAAACACGAAGACACTATCCCATCACCCCACAGCACAACATCAAATTGCAAACATACTCGACCCTAACCCAGTACATCACCTCTCAGCTGGACAAAGGACAAGCTCAGAATCACCCCGCCTTCAACAACACATAAATAAGCGTAGCAGTAACTCAACACCAAACAATAAATCAACTCGGCCCTCAAGTCAGAATGATCACCTCGCACACCTGGACAACCACAACCCGAACCACCTCGCGTCTCAACAAAGCACAGCAGCAACGGCGACGACAAGCTCACCATTACCCCGCACCGCTCTCCGCTAGCGGCGACGTCGACGCCGGCGTCCTCGATGGCGAGCTTCGTCGCCGCCACCGCGAAGTGCGTGACCCTGTCGTTGTTCCGCATGCTCTTCCTCGCGGAGAAGTACTTGGACGCGTCGAAGTCCTTCACCTGGCCACGACGAGACGAGACCAAGGAGCAAGCAAACAAACCGCGGATCAAAAGAACAGAACAACGACCCGCGACGACATGATGGAGGTTAAGGGAGACAGCCGAAGAAGCTACAAAAACAAAAAAACCCGCTACAACAACATGACATCGTTTCGCAGCAATCACTCCTTTGGTGAAAATGGTGTTGTCATGGGGCAAAAAGGTGTTTTTCGTAAGCGTGGCTCGGGGTATGAAAATATTCTACCGAAACGAAAAGCGTCTAACTGCGAAGCGCCTTCCTTTTCGTCTTGGTATATTTTTTCGATTCTGACGTTCCTTTCCTCCAGACGGCCTTCATCCCCGCCTCTGCTACAGCTCTTGCTGCAGCAGTATCGTCGCTCCATAGTCACATCGGGAATTCAATTCAGCAGACCCACGGCGGTCATGACCTCTATATCCATCGTTAAAAAATCGGGCTCCGAAAATCGATCAAGGGTGTGTGGAACCCGCGAACAGGCGAAGATGCAGCCCTCTCCTAAGCCACCGAACGTGCTCGTGCATATTCTCGTCGACCCGTTCAACGACGCTGGTGTAGGTTTGCGCTTTGCAGAAAAGACGACCCGGTTCACACATAAGATTGCTGCTGCTGTAGGACAGTACAGCGATGGTAGCAGCGACTGAAAGGGGCGTTTGCAACGACTGAGCCTAAAAAAATATTAACCAACGACCGAAAACAGCCAGAAAACAACCCGAAACACCGCGCAAGCAAACTCAAACCCGTCCGTGCAGGCGCCTCTGGGCCTCACGCGGTAAAGCAAAAACGACAACGGCAACACACGCATAAGGGTCCACCCGCAAAACACCCCCCTCCCACGCTTACCTCGGACCCGATCTGACACTTGAACCGCTCAGGATCGAAGCCTTCGACCCTGTTAATCGAGCTCTCGCCCTTGAGCAGACCCTCCCAAAACGCGTCCACGCCGGTCCCCACCCCCGATACCACCCCCAGGCCCGTCACCACCACCGTATCCGTGCCGCCTGCCGACATGCCAAGGCCGCCGCCTCGCCGTCCATCCTGCCTTACCGTCGGCGCTGCTGCTGCCGTTGGTCCTGCTGCTGTTGCGCCGCGCTGCTGCTTTTTTATGTATTTTTTTTGGGGGGGGAAGACGGCGAGACAGATTGATTGGAAGAACGACGGGGGGGATATCAGAAATCTGCCTGATAGACCTTTTGGAGGAGAAGGGCGGTTGTCGCGTGTGGGTGCGATGGGTACTATGTAGGGGGATGAAATGTTGTTCAGCAGAAGTAGTCGCGTGCTTCTACTACAGTACGCCGTACATATGCATATGCAAAAACGTTGTACCTTCTAGTACCATTTTTACGTACAGCGTTGTGCAGCAATTCACGTCTCCAATGTTCTTCAACTAACTGATTCCGTATGGCTCATGGAACTATTGATGCCACTGCTGCTGTTGCCTGTGGTGTTGGAACCACGCACACGTGTCGACGGGCAATGAACAGAGCTCTCCAAAACGCATTTTGGCCTAAAAACAGACTTGTGGGCAGCACTCAGCAAAGAAGAGGCATGCACACATACACCTGTGCTTAGAATCAGGTGCGCCCTTTTTCGCATGCGCTTTGCGGCGAAATCAAGCGTGTTCTGGGGAGACGGTCGTGGGAGAACATTCTCTCCCGGGATTCGATGGCACTCATCGCCACGGACACTACAACCGTCTCTGATTGTTCTTCGGCACTCACCCATCATCACACACACGACTGCTGTACCACCCAGCCGCCTCTTGCCCAATGCCTACACGGAGGTGCCTCGCTCGCTCTTTCGTGAGCCAACATTTCTAAACAGAAGCTGCAGCAGCAAGAATGAATTTTCTTTCGGCTCGTTGGGATTAACCCCGGGCTGTTCTTTTTCCGGCAAATTGTTGGGGCGCCCGACGGGGCGTTCGCACACAAACCCACGGACAACCTTCCACTGTGGCTGCATTCTCGTGTGTGTTCCATTTGGTGTCCGTGTTGGTGTTTGCAAGCGGGTTGCTCACATAAAACGATGTATTTCTTCCACCGACACCCATCGTGTGGGTCAAGCTGAGTTGTGTTACACAGCAGGTGCACCAGAGCAGAAAAGAGACAACGCCGTCGGGGGGAGAGACTTTTCGTCCCGGGGCATTTTCTTACCTAAAAAAATCGCACCTCTACCTTTGCGTTAATCCCGGGGTGTTTGTTCAAAGAAAAAAGGAAATACCCCCCCCGCGGCGCTAACTCAAAGGACATTACGGCAGTACTGTAGTCGGGATACCCCGGCCACACGTGCAGGAACACCATGCACGGTCTGTACGTTTCTGTGGATTGATTGCTGGAGATGCCCTATTATATGCACAGCTCCTTCGTTAGCGGCCATCATCCTCCGTTTTCATTGGTGTGTATGTATGCATACAAAGCTGCTGCAAAGGTTTCGCGGTGTCGTAAGCAAAGCCGACATGGGTAGCGTACGACTGATGTCGGGTCATCGTACACACCCTCACACAGGCCTGCAACAACGCGATTGCGCCGCAACAGCACGTACAGCACAAGTATGAAGTATGAAGTATGAAGCAGGGGGTTGTGCGAATCGGACGAACGTCCACCGTATTTAGAAGCAAGCTCGCGGCGAGACAGCAGCAGTTTGCCCAATCCACCATTTGCGGAAAGGGCGGCTTGCTGGATGTGGTGGAGTAATTGAGCTATGAAAGTTAGTCTTCCAGGGGTGCGATCACCCGCAATCTTACGGTCAACCAACACAGCAAGGCGCATGTTTACAAGACCGCCGTTTGCCAACGATGTTACTGCTGTAGTTTACCAGTTTGGGAGCTGAGCCGTTGCTCCCGCAGTTTTTTCGACGAACGCTTTCTGTTTTTTCTTTCTCTCTGCAAACGAAACCACCGATCCCTTTATTGAAAACGACGCCGAGTTTCAAGAACGTTGTGTCATGCCCACCGCATGAAGGAGACGGACGAATACATATGCCTTCCCCCGCTCTCAGTCCAACCCTCACCGGTCATGCCTAACAGATGGATCACACACCAAGATCTGGGATCCAAAAATGCAAGAATCAGAAGCTGAAAATATACTCTTGGGTCTCATCACAACAGCAGCAGGAGTTGTGGCGGGCGCACACGGACACACGCCAGGCTGCAGCCGCCAACTTTTTCTCCTTGGCAGCGAGGACGCATGCCCTTTCGCTGGAAGCGACTCCACCCGCAACGACCCACGGAGTAAGAGACGAGAGCGAGCCTCGTCCATGGTGATCAGGGTGCACTAGACCGAGGGGATTGACAACACATGCGCCCTCTCCTTTTTTCTGCAACCAAACAGTCGAAACGCATGTTGTAACTCTGCGCCCGTTGCTTGAGCTACTAGAAAGACACCGGGCTCAGCGCTAGGGGTAAAAGAACATCGTCTTGCTTACCCAGGAGTGCCTCCATGCACGCTCACTCCTGGTGCTGCTGCTGCTGCCACCCAGGCCCGTCGTCGGACCCGGCACGAAGGCCGTCACGGCGACCAAGGAGGTGAAGAAGATCAGGCAGGGCGTCGCCATTGCGTCGCCTCTGTCCGTTCAGCGCCCCGTTCCTCTCTCCTCTCCTCTCCAGATTCCACGAGTGGCGAGTGCCTGTGGTGTGCACCTGGGTGGCGAGAGGGCTGCTGGGCAGGTCTGTACGTGCTGCACAGCAGTTGTGTGTGCGGCGTGGGCCTGAGATACACGGAGCCTCAATATTTGCCGTATGAGGGATCACTAAGCTACGGTCTGCGGCGCCCCGCGTCTGAACAACCAACAACCGCTGACCGAACAACCAACAACAGGTTGGCTTGTCGCACAGAGACACAGACACAGAGAACCCGGAGACGGAGGGAGGGAGAACATACTGCGCGCCCACGTTGTCAAAGACTGAGCGTGTTTTTTCCCCATTCTGAAGGAAGGAGCTGAAAAGGACGCATTGCCGGTGGAGAGCGTGTCGGAATCTCTGCTGCCTGCCTGCTGTCTTTTTGTTCCGCCCAGCAGGCGAAGACCTTCACGCTGAACGATGGTGAGTGTCCCAGCTCCACCCTAGCTGCAATGCTCGCATCACCTGCTGCTGTAGGATTCTATGTACGCCCCGTACGTGCTGGCGGGCATTCTCAATCGAAACACCTTTTGTCGTCAGCACTGAAGTCACATCTGCTATACATACAACAAAGATGCATACGCGGGGAGAATAGGGAGGGTGTGTGGCCTGTTTGTTGTTGGTGCCGTGTCGGCGCGATATAACAACCCTCCGACCACATGGCAATGCCAATGCCAACAGCAGCAGCGTACCTTCGTTTTAACGGATGCAATCGAACCGATGATCGTCATTCGAGAAGAAGCAGGCAGACTTGGGAATCCCAACCCGTTACCGGGGGCAACGTGTGCAAAGCTGTATTGCGTGTTGTAACATACAGCAGTAGTGCGTCTACTCGACCGTATCTGTAGACCATGTACTACTGCTGTACTGCTGTAGGGTCATTAGAGCGACCGATAGACTCGGTAGAGCGCCGTGGGTGTCCCTGGACGGAGATAGAACCGCGGTCATGAAAGCAGGGGAAGCAAATGACACAATTCCCGACCTCGGTTGCGTTTTGTGTGAAGGAACCTCCTGTGGTATCTTGCGTTGGACGTACTGCAACGAACGCATCATCCAACCACCAATCTACAGCAGTAGCAGCACACAGGGACCAGTAGTGGCAAACGTGCGCTACAGCACGACAGCAGTAATTGATCGCTCTCTTTGTAGATAAGGGCAAGAGGCCTTTTGGCAATAGACAACGGCTTGGTCAGAAGCGCATCAGTGTAGCTAGGAGTTGCTAGGATCCTAGAGTGCGCAGGTTTGGCTGCATTTCAGTACCGCCACATACGCGCCCAAAGGTTTCAGTACCAAGAGCTGCGAAGGCACACACCGCTTTTTGCCTCGGTCGACGGAACCTCGCCTGTTTGACGAAGCTCTCTGCAGGCGCGCCTTCCATACCGAATGCTCTTCAACTGTGGCCCGTGTACAGCCGGTTGTTGTTGTTTGCCATCAAGCCACAAAATACCTCCCCACGACAAACGACAACACAAGACGACTCTCACTGCCCCCAACGTCGTCGTTGTCGCGCCTGCTGTCTCTTGCGTCCTTGACTTCTCAATTCTCACTCCTGCTCGGTCAACTCAGATTAACTTCTTGCTTCTCATCAGCCGACAAGGCAAGACCCGCCTGACCAAGTGGTATCAGACCTACTCGGCTAAGGTGAGAAAGGGAAGAGACAGCCAGCGGGACGGGGGTAGGGACGGAGGGAGGCAGAGACGGAGGGAAGCATTTGAACAAGAAATTCATGCAGCAGCGACCACGGCCAGCGGCGTTGCTGGTTGGCACGCGTTGTAGTTTTCGAGAGGTACCACAGGGTTTTGAGATATAGGGCAAAAAGGGAAGCCATCTCCTCTGGGAGCAGCGGAGATAGGTCGCTTCGAACCATCGGTGGCATGGTATCGAAACAACACCTATGCATATACGCCAGTGCCGCGGCAAACCAGCACACCCGACAAGAGTGAATGTTCACATTGCTCGCACATCATGACTTGCTCAAGAAGTTGTCGACACGAAGCATCTTGCTAGTTTAGATTGGAGTCCAAGAACGTTGTTGCTCTTGTCTCTTCATTTTTTTTGCTCCTCTAGCGGCAGAGATTAAACGTGGGGCACCCGCCCGCAGGGGTCAAGAGCGGAGGTCCTGTGTGTATCCCCGGTTCCACCGGCGTGGCTGAAGGAAAACCAACACTGGAGGCTGTCGGAAAGAGTAGATGGGATGAGCAAATGCCACGCAAGCCTTGGTGTCTTTCACCGATACAACCGTGAGGGAGGAACCGAGTAGAGCCTGGGATGCCTTCTCCCATACGATCACAAAGCAATAGTACGATAGAACCACGATGACATACCTGGTATTCTATGCATACAACAAGCACAATTGTCACAACGAAAATGATGGAAACGACGACGACGACGATGACGGCGGCGGCTGTTACCACCGCAGGAGAAAGCACGCACGGTGCGGGAGATCACGTCGACGGTGCTGGCGCGCGCCCTCAAGATGTGCAACTTCGTGGAGTGGAGGGATAAGAAGATTGTCTACAAGAGGTAAAGAAAAGACGATGCAAGACGAGTTCGCATGGCAGACGTAGGTGTACAGACCATACAGAGTTTAAATGTAGATGCTGGTGTAAAAATGTAGTTGCGCAGATTGGATATATAGATGTTACTGATGTTTTGAGTCAAACGAGTGCTGTGTTCATCGTAAGGCAAACGTACGGCGAGGAATGGAACACCAACGATGAGTCGATCAAGTGGTACCGACACATGGCAGAGAGTGAGGAAGACAATGCAGGATTGAAGTGTGACTACCGCCTGGCTCTCCGCGCCAACACGAGGCCGCCTGTTGTTGGCGGCGGCATCGCGCGTTTTGGAGTGCGCGATCGTATTGCCGTGCTGCCATCCTCTACCTTTCTTTGCGTAGCTGATCATCGGTGGATGACAAGGACGGCCTATTCCTCGTGGGTGGTGCGCCCTAACTACCCTATCCCCATCCCTCGATAGCGTTTTCCTCCGCGCGACGGCAGTGTTTGTGCCGCCGCAACCTCTCGTTGCGCTCATGTGACTAACTGACTTGGCTCATGAAACCTACTCCTGTACACGGCCGTATGTACAGCTCTCAGCGCCGCCATTCCTTGCACCGCTCTCCGTCCCGCCCCACACATGCTGCTCTTGCTTCCTCGTCTCCTCGCGCGCATGTGTTTCGGGCGCTACTATACTACTGCTGCTGCTGCTGCTGCTGCTGCTGGTGCGCATGATTTGGGGACACGCACACACAACACACCGGGTATTCAAACCACCTTCAACGCCAACCACATGCGGTGGTGGTGGGCGATCGAAACAATATTAGGTATGCGTCCCTGTTTTTCGTAGCGTGCATAGACCAGGACGACAACGAGCTCATCACCCTCGAGAAGATCCACCTGTTCGTGGAGGTGCTAGACCGTTACTTCGGGAATGTCTGCGAGCTAGACATCATCTTCAACTTCCACAAGGCGTACTACATCTTAGACGAGCTCTTCATCGGGGGGGAACTGCAGGTAGGCTTGGTGGTTGGTTGGTGTTGTTGGGTCTCTTTTTTGTTAAACGAAAGTTGAAACGTGTACCTCGCTCTTTATGCCTTGGGTCGAAACATATATATTTTTGTGCGGCGGCGGGGGGGCTGGGGCCCAATGCACGCAGGAAACGGAACCGCCGCTTCGCGATTGTAGTGTACTGCATGCTTGTCACCGAAATACACATGTGCTAATTTGACGTTGTTGTTGCAAACATTGTTTTTCCTTGTCAGCCGCGACCAAGACTACAACAGACTACGCCAATTGCTGACAATAGTTTCCACCAGTAGCAGTCCCGCGTTCGTATTGACCCCATGCACTCGCTTTGGCCACTTTTGGTAGGCCGGACTCTCACGTATACCTTCAACCAATCAAGCTAAATCGTTACCCCCCCCACACACCCTCCGAGAAACGAGTGGCCATCAGTGATCGGTCCTGTAGGAACAATGCTCCGTCCTCTCGAGGACGTGCAGCGAGTGGTCTAACCGCTAAGGCGTGCAAAACATGAGCACAAACACACACCCTCCCCCCTACCCCTGTTCCTCGACCCCCCAGGAAAGTTCGAAGAAGGAGGTGTTGCGAGTATGCTCTCAGATGGACGACCTGATGGAGGAGGCCAAGGAGGAAGCGGCGAATGGAAACCAGGGGCCATCCCGCCGCCGGTGACCGCGACACACGCCGCCATTCCGTTGGCGATTGGTCGCGCTCCCTCCGGCCGACTCCCCTCCGCAGGGCTGTTGAATGCTTCATGCTGCTGTGCCGCCTTTGAATGCTTGCACATCTTTTTTTGTGTTTCGTGTGCAACGTCTACGGAAAGTTGTACAGACAATGTCGCCAACAGATTGGGATTACAAAAGAGTAGAAGAAGATTTGGTTTACGTGTTTATTCGGAGTTTGTATCTTTCTTTGTCGTGTTCATCGTTGCCTATTTAGCTCCTCCCACCCCTTCCTTTTTGGGCGTTGGCGTCGTAGTTAGGTAATATGGTACGTATCTTCCTCGCCGCCCCCGTCCATCTATCAGTTCGTTCGTTCGCGGCTTCTGTTTGTTGCGCCGACGGGAAGAAAGTAGGTCCTTTTTTGATGCGCTACGCCGTGTTCCAGCACTTTAGGCCTCAACGACGGGAAAAGAGCTGGGTAACGACCGCGCCAAGAAGAAATATGCCGATTATGGCAAAGATGCGCCCGCGTGTGACATGTGGGCGATCGGCAACGAACGAAGCTTGCGGCCTCATGGAGGCCTTGCATCCATAAGCATGGCTTACCCGGCATCTCATGGAGACCAAGAGATGCGTGTGTGATTTATCTTCTTGGAAATCCTTCTACCGACCTACGTACATAACTCGTCAGACTGCCCAACAGACCCCCGCTGAAAAGAGAAGAACCACATGCGGCGAATACATGATGTCACACCCATACCACACACCGCCTAATATGTATCCGCCTGCAGACCACTAGTCTACACCGTCCGCTGTGCAGTACTGACGCAACAGAGAGGCAAACACTAATGGTACACTTTGTACGTTTCCGGTGAAAGTTGTAACTGCTGATAAAACTTGTGCCAACCAGGACTCCGACACCGCGGCGTATCGTTAGAGGCGGACAAGCACCAGGAGACCGAACGAAAAAATACGAGAAGCCAGCGGCACACCTAGGCGCAGGGAGGAGGGAGGAGAGAGAGGGGCAATGGGTATGACCCAGCCGTCGCTACTAAACTAATTAACCCTCGTCGCCAAGCGTTGTTCCCCGCGCGCGCTCCTTGACGCCCCTCTAAGTTGTTCGACACACAACAAGCGCGGCCAAGCCTCCTCCGTTTTTTGGGATCGAAGTCAACGACTCGTGCCCTCTCCGCCCTCCATGCCCTCCTCGCTGCCTTCGTCTCCCCCTTCCTCGCCCAGCCCTACCAAATCCTCCACGAGCAACATGTCGTCTAGGGACGGCGACGGCGGGGAAGCAGCATCGGCGAGCGGTTCGGAACGGGTCTCCCCGACGCTCGACCCACCCCCCCGCTCCTCCTCCTCCTCCTCCTCCTGGCCTCCCTCTGCTTCGAACAAAGACGCCTCCTGACCCCTTCGCCCTTTCCCGCCCTCGCCGCCGCCATCTTCCTCTAGCTCCCGCGCTCGCCAGTCCTCGCCTCGCACGCCGGGACGGTCAGCCTCGAGACTCCCCGTCTCCTCCTCCTCCTCCTCCCCTTCTTCCTCCTCGCACAGCGCATACACGAGATCCTCTTCGGCTTCCTCGCGACCTTGATCCCGTCGCTGCCGGCGTCCCGCACCTTGCCCCCTCCTTCGTGCTGCCGCTTCCTCCTCCCCTTCCCCACTCGCCCACCCCAACGACTCCGAACGTCGGTAGGCGTCGAGGTCGTCCTCTGAACCGCTACCGTCGTCGCCCAGCAGCAACGCCGCGTGGATGCCGATTTCTTGCTCCTCCTCCTCCCCCTCCTCCATCCTCCTCCTCCTCCTGATCATCTTCTCTCTCTTGTCTGTGGCTGGGAGCGGCATTGCCGACCATGCCGATGTTGCTTCCTTCACCGGCATCACCATCGGAAGGGCCGTCGGGGGCATCGCACCACATCTTGCTGAGGTAGGCCTCGACTTGCGCCGCGACCTCCTCTCTGCCGTCATCGACGCCGATACCGTCAATACCTGAGTGAAAGCGTGACGGTACCGGACGCGGCACATGACACGATAGAGAAAGCGGGGGGGGGGGGGGGGGGGGGGGGGGCCTGTTTGGGCACG
>FN649726.1:2952663-2992903 GCA_000310025.1 Ectocarpus siliculosus | reverse complement strand
TTCGCATTCTCCCGGCCGCCATGGCGGCCGCGGGAATTCGATTTCGAGCGGCCGCCCGGGCAGGTACTGGTAAATTTAGGCAAAGCAAAACTTATCAGCATAGTTTCTGTTCTTTAAAATAAATTGGAAATTAGAGACTAAGCACAATTAGTCTATAAATGTTCTATAAATCAAAAACTTACCTCTTGCACTATCATGCCTTGAAATTTACTTTCTCAAAGGGAAATGAGTTTAGCAGCAGCCTTCAAAGAACTTCTTTTTATGATGAGCCAAATTCATCTTTGCCAGAAAACCCCTCCCCCCCCCAAAATGTATCTCACCTCCCCCACCGGATCCCTCTCCATCGCCATCTCCCTCGACCCTCCCCCGCGAGACCCCAGCGATCCCCGCCTGCCGGTCGTCGCCGCGCCCGCCCTTTTTCGCACGGACGACGAGCGGCCGGCCTCGTGGGCGCTGATCACAAGCGAGAGCAGCTCGATCCGCGCCTCCTTCGTCCTGTTTGTGTGTCGTCATTACGGAAAAATAACATGGTTAGGCGAGGCGTGAAGGTCGGCGCGGGGCTGGGCGAAGCACGGGGTTTGGGACGGAAGAGGGGGTCATCATGTGCTTGCGTGCGCGGCACGATGAAAAATCCCGCAGCTGCTGCATGCGTGAACAAAAGGGTCCCGGCAGAGGGCGGCGTGTTAAGGAAGGCTGTGGCTATACGCCAGAGACGTGTTTCGTAGGTATGTCACAAAAAACGAAACCTGTACGCTCTGCAGCCGTGCTCCCGTCTCTAGTAAATGTGTTTTTTGTTGTCCGTGTGACTCGCTGGTGGACTGCCGCGCTTGACACCCTCCGCGATGCCACCGCATTGTACGGCGCTGGCGCTGCACATTCGAAATACTTTTTGCGGTTTCCGGGTTGTGCAACACTGGCGATGCTGCTTGCTGCACGGGACCGCTGTACACTAGAAGACACCAACTAAACTGTGAAGACCCCTATCACAAAAGGGTTCAGGCACACCCCCAGCGCCTGTCTGTGAATACAGGGCGGTTCACGTTTGGCGTCGACGAAGAGGCGATGAAGGGGGTCCATCTCCAGGCAAACCCACGGCAAAACACTCAAGACCGTTCATCGGGCGTTTTATGCAATTGTCCACCTCAATCTCAAACTCTCGCTCACATGAGCAGCGACGCGATGACCGCAGTCTCCTGTTTCTCGCAGGCGGTCAGGTTCCACACCAGCTCGCCGCCGCCGAGGCTCTGCGCGACGTCCTTGTTGGGCCGTACGGCCGACCGGGCCGACTTTTGGGGCGGGCATGTACGACGAAGGCCGGGGTTTTGATGCACACAGCAGAAAAAACGAAAGGGTGTGGGCGTGTTGGCGTAGCAAGTCATGCACGAAGAAGGGGGGCAGTGGTCGTCGGTTATGTGCGATTCGTGTGCGAGTTTGGTGTGGTTTTGAGAGGCGTGCACTCTGGCATGAAGCGATAAGGTGTGCGCTCGCTCGGAGTCGTCAATGGTCGAACAGGAGGAAGAGCCATCGGGTACGACTGCCCGTGGGGGTAGCAATACATCAAACGAAAACAGAACCAAGAACGTCAACACGGGTGTTGGTTGTACACCGACGCACCCTGAGTCGCGTAAAGATGAGAGAAACGCTCTCATCACCGTTGTACAAACTTATAGACAGTACCGTCGCCACAGAAGCCAGGGCACCACCGGTCGGAAAAAAACTCACATAGCACAGGGAGAGGTACTTCTTTTGCATCTCGTTGATGCCAACCCCGTCTCGCAGAAGCCTTCGCATGGCATTGTCGTTGCTAAGATGCACGGCCAGTTGGGTCGTGTCCCTGCCAAAGGCAACGAACGCAGTACCGAGTCACGCGGTACAGACGACAGCATACATGTCGACTACAAGTAGCAACAGAAGGTCATTTTAGATAAGTTGGAGATTCCGAACAAGAGGCACGTATTCGCCATGTAGATATGGATCCAGACGCAGTATCGACCAAGATCTTGAAGACAACCATGTCAAGAGCAAGTGGGGTGCCTGCATCCGACTGACCCGTGTAAGTTACGGAAGAAGAACCCGCGCCAGTTCCAACTCCAACGGGATTTCTGGGCGAGAGGTGTAAATCAGCACACACACACACCATCTTTCTCTGAGGCAAGAGATGCAATAGACGGTATTCCAGCAAGCCGCCACGCTGATGGCGGACTAGGCAAAGAAGGTTTATGAATAGCAAGACAAATCTTTGCGAGAAGAGCAGCTATGTAGGTGTCGTCGGGTGCACCAACTGTCTGTTGCAACATTCGCATGCGTAGAGAAACCGCTTCAAAAAGCAAGGATACCTTATCGCTGACTGCTTGCTCAGTCTGCTGAACACGCTCCCACCATGTAGACTCATCCCGACAATCCCCTCCCTCCCCCACTCGATTCCCGCCAGCCGTGAACACACCTCTAGTTTTGGCAGAAGCAGCAGCGCGAGCGTCAGAGATCAGATACATATCATTCACAATGCGCCAGAGGGTCAGGATCCGGAGGGTCCCCGCAACACGGGTAATACCATCTGCGCCCCCCCCAGAGCCAGCATTTGCGCATTTGCCAGCATCAAATCAATCCAGCTGTCTCGTTACGTGCATATCACTACTGCTGTAGCACCTCTTCGCTGTGCCGTGGGCCGATAACCCTCCGGTTCTAGGTACATCATGGTGCTGGTCAGGGCGTGGGTGAAGGGGGAGCTGGAAGGCATCCTGCAGGTCGGCATGAACGCGCCGCCCGTTACGTCTCGACGAATTCGCACTCGCCGGCAGCACGTCCAGTGCGTCGAGGTCAACGAGGGGTGCAGCGGGCTGAAGATCAATGACGGGGAGACCATGGTGTGGTGTTTCGTCACCAAGCAGGGCATGGAAAAGGTGACTCGCATAGGAGGCCATCGCCCCCTTTTTCCTTGTGTTTGGAAAATGCTGGGGTTTGCTGAATTTGAACGAAAAGCCGGCGTCCGAGCGTGGGTGGGTACTGGCAGTAGTTTCCAACGGCCGACCAACTGCTGTCCTGGCTCTCAGCCCTCTGAGCCCCACACCCCAAGCTACCGATGGGTGGTGCGTCGTGAGACCTTCGCCTTGCCCAGTCGTTGCCGGCTCCCTGTCGTCATCGGCAACAAACTTTCAAGTATCTCTCTGCTGCTTTTGTGTGGGTGCGCATAGTAAGCCGGAGTTTCAAAAACTCGAAAAACGCAACGCCTCTTTCATACCCGCGCCGTCAACTCCAGTTCCTCTTGGACGGAAAGAACCCGACCTTCGCCAGCCTGAACAACAAGACCATCACCATCGACGACTGGGAGTTCTCGTCGATAAACGTGCTGTGTCCGACCTTCGACGAGAAGAAGGCGAAAGCCAATGGCCATATCTGTATCCTGGTGAGTGCCGCCTTGTTGGCGGGGTAGCGGGGCAGGTGTCAGGACGGGGGGCGGGGGCGTTGTGGCGCTTGCGAAAGCAGCCCCCAACAACACCTGTCTCTGCGTTGTGGTCGAAAAATGGAGGTCTGTGTGGTCGTGCCTTGCTATCGTACTTCGTTGGATGATATTTCCGAAAGGATGCGAAGGTTGAGGTTCGCACAGCGACTGCCACCCCCACCTGTGTCTGCGTTGTGATGGACAAATGGAGGTCTCTGGGCTCGTACCTTGTTCGTTGGTTGATATGACCGTGAGGATGCGAAGGTTCGCACAGGGCGTGTTAACGTTTGATTGCTCCACAACCAGGAGGGTACGAACACCAACTTGGTACGTCTCGTACATCCTTGCGGTAGTCTACGTGTGCCAATTGTCATGGGCCTTGGCCATCACGCGAGATCCACCCTCCGGTGAAGGATTGCCCACTTTTTTTATACGGCAAGGTCAAGCCCAGTGAATGGATGTTATAGTATAACATGACAGCTCTGAGGTAAAACCTTTCTGAGGGCTCTTTTTATAGGCGTGCCGTTCGGTTTTGACCATGGTCCTGCTGCGTCAAGCAATCGACAAGAAGCGGCGGTGCGGTTGCTTTGCCGACTTACCCATTCGATTTCCCGCCGTGGTTTGTCCCTGCTGCGAAACAAGAATAAACCAGCGCGTGGGGGCCGGAGCACGACGCATGCATAACACCTCGAGGTGTTTGGGTTCGGTGGCTAATCTATGAACAAACCTGCCTTGAGCTTCAATTTCCATCCCCCCCCCTCCTCCTCCCCGGTCCCTCCCCCGGTGATCGGGGTTGGGTTTTCCTCGCTTGGCAACGACGTTGTAAAACAAGCCGCCCCCCCCCGGTGTTTGCCATCGGGGTTTGGGTTTTCGTCGCTTGGCAACGACGTTGTAAAACAAGCCCCCCACTCGGTGTTTGCCATCGGGATTGGGTTTTCGTCGCTTGGCAACGACGTTGTAAAACAAGCCAATTCACTTCGTGAACTCGGCAACCAGGTTACGGGGTTTTTTTTTACCTCGTTTTTTTTTTTGGCGGTAACCATAAGGGTGGTCGAGTAGATCATGTTATGCGGGGTGGAGAAATCTCACTCCGCGCAACGGGGGATGATCGCACCACGTTGTGTTAAAATGGTCAAGCTTCCTCGAGGCAGTTACACAGTGCTTACAACTGTCTCTGGAAGTGAAAGCACCAGAAAATAAATTAAGTCATACGTAGCTGTCATCCGTACGCAAGGAAGTAAGCACAAGATGCCGAACACCCTTAGCAGGATGGCAGCTCACCCTTCATGCGACTCGCCAAATACCTCACGGCGCTTCGCGCTTGGTGATGTGAGAGCCTGGTCCGGTGAGAACCCGGCATGCTCCGTCCCGGCTTTGTAGGGATGCGAGGTCAATGGTCAAACGACTACGGCATGCACGACTATGAGTACACCCCCCCCCCGACGATCCGTGTTTGATGGCGTAAAGATCAACAAGTTTGCGCTGTTCGGCGGCGAGCGTACCACCACGATCGGGAAGCCGACGGACCTCGGGGAGGGGAACCGAGAGCTTCGCGCCATCTGGCGCGCCCTTTCCAACCCCAAAGACCTGGTGCGAGCCCTGGCGCGCGGCCAAGGGCTGACCGACCTACGAGACATTGACGGGGTGGTGATGAATGCTCCAGACCCGGAGGTGCGTGTTGGTTGTTGGTCGATGGATGTCATTCTAGCAGCAGCGCGTGCGGTAGAGGTCGGGCGTCGCGGTGGTAGCTCTTTCATGCCCGACGCTGCGGCGCACAGGAGCAAATCGTATCCGCTGCATACAGACAGTCTCGTTGCTCCGATGTAATAGGCGGTTGTGACAAAGGCTCTCGACTCTCTTTTATCGGATCCCCCTCTAATAGGGTACCCTCTTATATCGGAGCCACGACTGTACTGGTACCGGGAGAGAGCGGGAGAAATGCTTGGGCACCCCGTGATTGTAGTTTGACTAGAGGATAGGTTCCGGATACACCCGAGAGAGCACGATTAACACGGCAGTTGGATTCGAGTGGCATGGTATCTGACGAAGACCCATCCACAAACGGCCGCCTTTCCTGACACAGCAGTTTGCTATCCCCCCGGCCCTTTTCCTAGAGGAATCCATTCCCACGACCCGGGTGTTGTATTGTGTGCTTGCCCTCTGTGTCCCCCCCCCTGTGCCTGGCATGTACCATGTTTTTGTGTCCCAGTTGCAGGGGCTCTCTTGGGGAGACGTAGAGCCGGCGCTCATGGTGATTCCGACGACGGTGTCGCCGCCACCGCCGAGCAGCCAGCCACAGCCCAAGGAACCCGTCGGGACCTCAGCGGGGGGGATGCGGTCACCGGCGGCAGACCGTGGCAGTAACGGTGGCGGCGGCGGTGGCGGAGGAGAAGAGTCTCTCCTCGACATGACGCAACAAAGCCTCGGGATGGACTACGACGATGGCGACTTCGGGGGAGGGGATGGCGACTTCCACACCCAAGCGCCGTCCGCTGGAAACGTATTCAGCCAGGAAGAAATGGACATGCTCCCGGCGTCGCCGACCCCTTCGTCGCCGCCGCCCTCGCCGGGGACACGTGGCGGCGGCGGCGGCGGCGGTGGTGGTGCTGCTGGGAGAGCGGCAGTGGCATCGGACGGTGGGCGGGCAGGCTCGACGAGAGAAGAAACTGTTGCAGGATCGCCGGACGTCGTGCCGCACCTCGTCGGGGGGGACAACGCGGACGAGGACGAGCCACTCGGGCAGGGGGGTGGCGGGCAGGGGGCGCGAGCGGCACGCACTGGTGGCAACGAGGCCGCAGGTAACCGGACAGCTGCTAACGGAAACCAGCCAGCAGCAGCGGCAGCAGCAGGAGGGAATGGCAAGAGGAAGCGAGAGCAGCAGCAGGAGGAGGGAGAAGAGGAGGAGGAGGAGGAAGAGGAAGGTACGGACCCGATCCCAGTTGGGTTCACCCAACTGGACGTTGCGCCCAGGGACGGGGCGTTGGAGCTATCGGAGCCGCGACAAAACGGAGGAGAGAAGGACAACGGCGACGAGGAGGTGGAGAAGGAGAAGGAAGAGGAGGAGGAGGAGGAGGAGGAGGAGGAGGAGGAAGAACGAATAGGAGGATCGCGTCGAACAGCCCCGGCTGCGCGTGCAGGTAAGGCCGCCAACAAGGGCAAAGGGAGAGCGAAAGGAAAAGGGAGAGCCCATCCGACGAACGAGGGCAACGAGGACAACGGCGCGGCAGGGGGTGGGATGCGGGCGGGAACGGCGGGGACCGGCGGCGGCGGCGGTGGCGGCGGCGGTAGCGGTGCCGCCACTCAAGATTCCCTCTCGCCTGAAGACATCCTATCCCCGCAAGTACTCTCGGGTGGGACCTCGTCCTCGTCGAACGTCGGGTCCCCGAACAGCAGCGGGCTGGGCCTGAGCTGCCTCACCCAAAAACGGCAGAACGAGGGGCGCTGCCATCCGAACAGCGGCGCTCGCAACGCCGCCGAGAAGTGCGACATACGGAGCGTGTTCCGGACCGGCGGCGGCGGCGGCGGCAGCGGCAGCGGTGGCCGTCGTAGCGGAGCAACAGCAGTAGCAGGGAGCAACCAGAGCGGCCAGAGCGACAGCGACGGAAGCGAAGACGACGCACGCGCGGCCGGCAATCGCGGCCGCGCTCCGCCAACCTCCCGGAACGGCACGAGGAGCAGCGGCCGCCGCCGCGTGGGCTTCGGCTTCGGCGGCCGCGGCGGCGGTGCTAGCGTGTTAGACGGACCTATTACCACGACCCCGGCCACCGCGACCCCGGACACAGTGGAGATGGAGGTCGAGGACGGCCCGGCGCTCTCGGCCCTCGAGGCCGCCGCCAAGAAGCTCCCGGTGCGACCTCTCCGGGGTGGCTTCCTGAGCGGCAGTCGGAAGCGAAGCCGGCCGCTTTCGGACGTCCTCGTGGCCTTGGACCCGGAGTGGGACGGGTTGGGTCCGCCCCGCGTCGTCGCCCGCGGGGCCGACGCGGACGAGATGCTGGCGGAGTGGCTGGACTCGAGTAGGGCGGCGAGGAGAAGACCTCCGCCGCTCTCGATCTGCGCTTGGCTGGACAAGTTTGCCGGCGGCGGCGGCGGCGGCGGTGGCGGCGGTGGCGGCGGTGGCGACGGAAGCGGCGGAAGCGGCGGCGGTGGCGGCGGTGCTGGTGGCGGCGGAAGCAACGGCGGTGCTAGGGGCGGCAGCAGCAGTAGAAGAAGCAGCAGCAGGACCGCTGGTGGTAAATTCCTCGACGAGGGGGACGGGTGGCGTTGTTGACGACAGGTGGCGAAAATGCTCGCTGCAGCACGATTGGAATGCGTCTGTCTTGGCGACTTGTCATTTTGCATGCCTTTGGACGCCGCAACTTTGGGTACAACAGCTTTTTGTGCGGCGCTCCTTGGTTGGTTGAGTAGCTTAACAGTTACCAGTGGGTTGTGCTGCTCGCCAGGAAGAACGTGGACTCGCGCGAACGCACGCACACAGATGCCGGCCTGGTGCGAGGAAGCGGCGCGTGCTGCGCCCGCTGGTGTCTGTTGGAGTAATCCTCTCGCTTTCGTTGTGTACAAGCTGTTTTTTTGTTGCCTTTGGTGGACGAGCTCAGTGCCACAAGCGACAGCAGCGTCTCGTTTTTGTTCACAAAGATGTGACTGGGTGTTTTTGCAGGCCTTACACTGTAGAGCTTTGGTGTATATAGCAAAAATTCATGTGGCGTTGTAGAAGTAATAGGTAGTTTATGAACGCCACTATACAAGAACAAGGTTAGAATTCTGGTCAAATAGACTCTTATCGTCAGCACCCACCTGTAGCGGTTAGACCCTTGGCATGTGTGGTCGATAAGCTGACTATAAGTAGACATCCTGTCCCGGTAGTTGTGCTGGACACTAAATAGCTGAAAACCAAGTGGGTGATCTTTGACTCGTTTTCTCCCTCCTAGTGAAGGTGAAAAAGGCTCTGCGATTCTCGGAGGCTGGTGCGCGCTAACCCTACCCCGCCCTCTTCCCTCGAAGGAATACATCTTCCCTCGAAGGAATACATCTTTGTAGAAACGCGTCCACCCTCCTACTCCCCGTGTAGGCTCTTGAAAAGTCCCAATGACGAACCACACCGTGAAGCAAGAGGTGTCGTAGAACCTGTCTGTATGTATTCGGCTGCCGCCACATTTGTTTTGGGATGCAACTGGTCTACTTGTAGCACGCGACAACAGTAGTCTGGCTGGTCAGAAATAAAAGAGGACGGGCGCATTCCCGGCGTATTTGTAATGCCAGAGGGGTCGATGCTTTCAAGACGGCGACAACGTACGCCTACCTTAACATACCCAGGGTCTCTCACCCTGGTGGCTCTCGAGAGAACAAACGCACGAGGCACGCATGCATCACGAGGTTCCCGAGGCAGCAAGGTTTGACGAACCGCCTAGACAGAACAGGAACACAGCTCAAGGTGCATTTGTATCCCTCACAGTTGTTCTTGGTGACGGCATGACTGCATGCTCTTCGTCTCTGGGTACTTGCTATTGTGGTTCGGGAGGGTTCGTGCCACGCGCACTGCTGCGCCCCCGCTCTAACAGCAAAAAAAAAACAATCTAGGAGTAGCCATCAGCGCTAGCAGCAGTCAAAAGTGCACGCCAACAACGCTGACCCCGCCCCCCTACACATTCGCTGTGCAACTGGCCGTCCAAAGTTATGCCGTGCTGCGCCGTCCCCCCACCCACTCCCTCGGATGAGTTTTGACATACGGGTTCTCTCCGCGAAGGGGAGGTATGTACCGTATGTACCAGAGCCAAACGCCACAAAGCAGGACGAGGGCAAGCATGTTTGCCGACACTACCCGCGTCGTGTGTTAGACACTTGAGACAAACATCCCAGAGGTACTGCTGTACGCATTGAAACCTCATGGAGACATCGAGCTCTCTAACAATGGACTGACTACACCAAGAGACCGGAACGATTTCCAATGCCAAGACAACAACAACAACCAGGGGGGGATTACAAGACGTCGGGTCAGTTTGTTCAGGTTGCCCCCGGGGGGAGAGGGACGGGCTCTCGCATCTCGCTCTTGAGCCCGAGCTGCTCGACGAGCGGCACGGGGAGGGCATACACCGCGTCCACCGGAAGAAAGCTGTCGTATCCCTCCCTGCGGTGTTTGTTCGTTGCGGATTTTCCCACAAGTGTCCAAGTCCAAGACAGTCAAAAACAAGCGTCGAAGAAGGCGGGGCGGTCAGCAAAGAAAGTCGGAGCAGCGGGAGAGGGAGACAGAGAGACAGAGACACAGACACAGAGAGAGAGACGGGAGGATGGGAGCCTAGAGGAGACGAGCACACAGGGAACTTTTTATTGTTGTTGACGGCCGATTGCCGTACCCTCCTTCCTGGTTGCGGAGTAATCCAGCCAGCTACGGTAAGGAGAGAAACAACAACGCAGGCACTGGCACGCACACCTGCCATCGAAGTACCCCAGGAGAGACAGGCCGGCGATGCCAAAAAAGGTGTGGAAGATGTCGGCCAGGTTCCCCGGCCTCTCCGCGATGCCCCCGTCCTCCGAGTCTTGGCACCGCAGGATGAATCCCTTCAGCCTGGCCCCGTCTATCCAGTCCACCTTCGCGGGGGGAGGGGGGCCAGGGAAATCACCCGGGGTGTGCATGTGTGGTAAGGCGGCAGACAAGCCATATGGCACACTGCTGTATTGCTAATAGTGCATGAGTTATATCGCCTCACTGGCAGGAGGGTCAGCGGCAACCGTAACGCCTCGTTTCGTCGAGCGAACATTACTCTACAAATCTCGGTTGTAACCCTGCCGTTTCGTCATGTGTTGTTGGGACGACCCAAGGGGAGCACCGACAACGGCGAAGACGCGAGCTAGCAGTCGAGTTGTGCGGGCAGAAAGATCGCCGATGGAAACGAACGGGTCACTGACACTCCCCGGCACGACGGAAGAAGGCGTGCACGTCTTTGACAGGAAGTGTGCATACGGGGATGCGAAACCAACGAGGGAAGGAATGGTAAGACAGGGAAAACGAAAAGGAAAACAAAAAAACACGCTGAAGGTATCAATCACGTTCGGACATTCAAAACCTCCACAAAAAAAAAAAAAAGGGCTGAAGGGCCACGCTTTCTATCTCCAGGAATACGCCAGTTTCAGATAGACGGTGGGAACCGAGGCGGAAAAAGGCCATGGGCCAGGACAGCAGCAAGTTTCATAAAGATGCCGTTGGAGAGAGGAGAGACGCAAGGCGCCGAGAAAAAAATCGCCAGCCCCTCACCTTGCCAAGAATCTTGAGAGAGGACAGGATCCACCACGAGTAGCACACGTCCGCTTGCTTCTCTGGCCGCCCGTTCAGGCCACCCGAGTCACACTGCCGCTCGCAGAGCCACCAGCCCAGCAGACCTGGCGGTTGTTGCCAACCCGGAGGAAAGGCAGTTGCACCCCCAAGAGAGGGGGACCAGGGACATGGGCAGAACCGCCAAATGGTATGGCGTAAAGGTCACGGAAGAGAGGATCGAGGGGGGGCGCAAGAAAAGGGCTGCCGAGAAGGCGACAAAAAAAAAGAGAGAGAAAAACAACTCCTTGCGCTTGTACATACGGCCTTAGTGAGTAAGTGAGTGCGCCTCGTGGAACTTGGTGACAAGCGTGTGCCAATCGCGTCTGCGTTGTACGCACACGCGACAAGCGCAAGTACCACTTTTCTTCCTTAGTGTGTTCTTCGGTAGATATGACTGGTTCGAACGAAACTACCCGGCCCTCGATCATCATCATCATCATCATCATCATCATCATTATCATCATCGTCTTGATCATTATCATCATCGTCATCATCCTCTCGCCTTCGTCGACGAGGTGAAGCGACCTCGCGATAGACAGCGCCCCCACGCACGTGAAGATCTGCCCCGCGTGCGACTCCGCCCCCGGGATGCAGCCGAACCCCCCGTCAAAATTGCGGCATCTGCTGGGTGGTGGCCGCGACCACGACAACGAAATCAGACAAAGAGGGGGGCGACGGGGACTGAAAAGGTCATCGATTCCGTCCAGCCGTCGGAGGACAAGAGCTTTTGTAATGCGAGCTGGATTTCGACGAAAGCAACCCGTCGATCAAACCAAACAAACCGGCTCGACGCAGCCAACCCGAGTTTCACATGACACAGACTCTTGTTACACCAAGAACGGTACACTGCAGTTTCATGACGGCGCGTGCGTCGCCCGCGCGCCCTGCTCTGCTCTCTAGCCGTCGGTCGTTCCGAATGCCGCAGGAACAAAACATGACACCGCCGTGTGTTCGTACTCATCCGCCGAAACAATACGCCTTTTAACACAACACGAGCCAGTCAGGGTGTGCAGTGGGCCGACCCGGCCGTCACTTCTTGCCTGCCCACGAACTCGGCCGCCTTCTTGACGTCGATCTTCCCGCTGTCGAGCTGCCCCAGAATCGCCATGCTCGAGAGCGCGCAGTACGAGAAGCGCGTGTCGACCTCCCCCCACTCGTCGCCGAAGAACGACCCGTCCGACTGCTGCAGCCCGCTCACGTACCCGGCCACCTGCGAGTAGCAGCAGTAGCGGCAGCAGCAGCAGCAACCAATCACGACAAACATACATTTCAACTTTTGGGTCCAAGCTAGCGATTTTCACCTCCCTCATTTCCGTTCATCTGTAGCAGCAGCAGCAGCAGCAGCAGCAGCAGCAACGACCGACCACGACAAACATACATTCCAACTTTTGAGTCCAAGCCGACGGTTGTTACCTGCCTCATTTCTGTCAAACAATAACAATATACGCGATGGTTTCTTGGCGGCCTCGACAGCAGCACAAAGAGGTACCCCAGACTCAAGAAAATACACCAAGCCTAAGAGCTTGTTGGTAGCAGCTCGGAGCAAACAACCAACGCCCCGAAACAGCAAAACGAGTAGGTCGTGCTATGAGCCAAGCGCAAAGAGGAACTGCTGTACATATCGACTAGAAGTGGGTACACGGGGCATGCCGGTTGTACGTGCGCTCATCCGCGGGGGTTAAGATGCGCCGCGGGTTGTCAGAAAACGAGCCCGGAAGCTCCCTCCCTTCCCTCGCCTTGTCTTTGTCGACCCGATCGAGCTCCCCCAGCAGCGCCATCACCTGCAGCGCGCTCAGGGTGTACAAGATGTGCGGGTCGTGCCCCTCGTTTCCGCCGAACCTATGTGTGTAAGAATCGTAGCAAAAAACGTTACGGGATACGCACGCGTGTTCTTGAAACTTGTTCAGCGGACGCCCGCCAGCTGGCCGAGAAAGCAACGCAACAGTATTTAGTGACAAACCAAGGGCATGACCTACGTAGCGCACTCGTCTACGTTTCTTCCTAGTATCTGAGTGACTATATAGAACACACAAATCGTTGGTGCGGACACGGCGTGCTTGCCACGAAAATAAAGGCCAGCCAGCTCACGACTACGGGCGCATACATATAGCTGTACGGTTCACGAGGCCTCCTCACCCGCCCCCTTCGTGCTGGCACCGCATGACCCAGCTCGCGAGGTCCTCCGCGCCCATCTCCTTCCTCAGGTCTCGCCCCATCAAGGCCATGCCCATCAGGCCCCAGTAGACCCCCGACATTCGCAGGTGCTGTTTGTTTTTTCGATTCGTGTCGTACGATGTGGTTCATGTCCGGTGTTATTGCGTGGTATCGGTGAGGCACAGCGCTACAAGGCATCGGCTTCAGCAGAGGGCGGTAGAGAAGGAGGTCGTGTGAATCCTGTCGCTTTTGCACCTTGTGATGGTTAGGCTGCAGGCACGGAAGCTCCACTAACCAGTACAAAAATTACTAAGGATGATGTCTCGCAAGTCAGGTCACCTTCGGGGTAAGGCTGCTACTTGGCGGGTCGGGTGCTGTTGTAGATAGCGGGTTTGAGACGGAGGCAGCGCCGCAGCAGAAAAGAAGAAAAAAAAAACAGAAGAATGTACCATCCCCATAGGAGGAGGAGGCGTCCCCGCGCTTCGAGAAGAAGTCATAGGGGCTGTTCAAGCGGTGCCCCTGTTTTTGTTGTTCTTGCGTCCACGGCGGCGCAAGCCGGCGGGGCAGATACGCACGCAAAATAACGTCGTCGCTGTCCATTGGGGGGCCGGCCGCTCAAATAGAACGATCGTATCGCGTGGTGTACTGTGCGGGGGGGGGGGGGTGCTTCGGGTTTGAAAAAGGTGGCTTGGAATTACGTTATGGACCGTGCAGTTGCCAATGTTGTTTGTATGTTTGTTGCTGCTGCTGTTGTCCCGATGTCTGTGTTCCAACTGCGTGCTGCTGGCTGCATCGCCATGTCCATGTTCATCAGGGACCTCGACGGCGGCAGCGACAGTGGCCGCCACCGCATCTACCTGAGCTACGCCACCTGCACTGGTTGCCCCGCCCGTGCCGGCCTCTATTCCTGCAGTCGGCAACATGCATGCCGACGGTTGAGGAGGAGCAGGCACGCTCGACGGCGGCAGCGGTAGCATCCATCGGCGCAATCTACATGAGGTACGGCACCTGCTATGGTGTCGTAGCCCGCGTAGATGCGGTGGTGGCTGCTGCTGCCGCTGCCGCCGTCAAGCGTGCCTACTCGCTTGCTCTTCCTCAACCGTCGCCATCATCGCCGCCGACTGCAGGAACAGGAGCAGGCACGCTCGACGGTGGCAGCGGTAGCATCCATCGGCGCAATCTACGTGAGCTACGGCACCTGCTATGGTGTCGTAGCCCGCGTAGATGCGGTGGTGGCTGCTGCTGCCGCTGCCGCCGTCAAGCGTGCCTACTCGCTTGCTCTTCCTCAACCGTCGCCATCATCGCCGCCGACTGCAGGAACAGGAGCAGGCACGCTCGACGGCGGAAGCGGTAGCATCCATCGGCGCAATCTACGTGAGCTACGGCACCTGCTGTGGTGTCGTAGCCCGAATAGATGCGGTGGTGGCCGCTGCTGCTGCCGCCGTCAAGCGTGCCTGCTCTTTCTCAACCGTCGCCATCATCGTCGCCGACTGCAGGAACAGGACCCGGCACAGGCAGGTACCGCAGCCAGGGTAGATGCGGTGGTGGCCGCTGCCTTTTGCCTGCCATCGGCGCTGACGCTGGTGTAGCAGGGAGACGATCAGGTACATGCGTGATAACTGCCACCGACGCCGCAGCGAAGTGTGCTGAAATGTTTGTCTCTCTTTTCATTGAACAGGGATAGGAGAATCACTTTAAACGTCCATCAAGCCGGCAGAGGGTGGTCGGCTCGGCACGCTGCATGTGGAGACTACTAGTAGAGATAGCGCCCGGACTTAAGAACCTCTAGTTTTGACAGAGGCTGAGGTTCTTGTTTCCTCTTGTGGGCTACAATTGACCGCTGTATAGGATTTAGTGTAGGTTCTTCCAAATGGTGCTCAGGCTCTTGTGTTTGGAAACATGTTGAGCGTGAAGCCACGTGCGACCCGTTCGCGGCTCCGTGAGGTACCCTACAGAGTTGCCGGGAGTGAGGTGCAGAACATGAATATCTCCGAGGATCCACGAGGAGGTAGCTCGGTTGCTCGTGTTCGAGCGTGAGCTGCTATGTAAGCGAAAAAGCTCGAGAAAGCGTTGAGCTACTGCGGTACCCTTCCAAGCCTGTTGCCCCTGGCGAAATGTGCAATCGAGCTCTTGCCTAAATATTGCAGCTTGGTGTGCACATGTACATACCACTGTTTCGCCCCCGCGAGCTGCGGTACTCACGCCCAGACGGATATTATTTGCACACTTGCACGGAGATAAGCCGCGTGGCAGGGCTGTCCCAAGCTGCCCCACAAACCCAGCGGCAACATGGTACTGAAGTATTTACATAACACACCGGTATGTAAACGTTGAGTGCAACCTTACTCGCAGGTGGTAGGCGGACCAATTCCAAGCACACCCTACTGTTAAACAGAAAACATGAGCTGTGCACAACACGGTAGCTTTTCAACCTGTCTCGTCCTTCCGCCCGTCCTCGAAACACTTACTGGACTGGTAACACATGATGACTCCCCTTCCCCCACCGCATGGTGCAAAACGCAAGAAGACGGCTTCGGAGCCTAACTCGGTGGTGGTCACACCGCCGTCTCCGGATACATGTAGAACGAAGGCCTGCACAGCACCCACCTCCGTCATACAGAACTCGAAGGTGTCTGTCTGCTCCGAGATCCTTATAACGTATTGCCGATGGAGTTCCTGTAGACAAGCAGCAGACAGGCAGCCGTCCGTCACACACATCTTTTGGGGGGCTTATCGTGAAGCCAGCATATGGAGCGGAACAAATCTGTTTTGAATTGATCGTGTGCCTGCGAGAGCGAAGACCGCTGATAGTGTACACCAACTCCGGACTTCCGTACCTCAAAAAATGATGGCGGTTCAGCATGTTCAGTCCCTTGTGGTGGGTTGGATTTGGACGAGAAGTCTGTCATGACAGCGGCGGCAGACGAGAGGAGGTCTGTTTTCTGTTGTGTGTTGCGCACGGCACACGGTACACGGGCGGTAGCGACTGGGGGGGCGCGCCACTGGTATCAAGCTAAGAGTAGGGGGGTCAATTCCGCCGCCGTCAACCGCCAGCCGCGAGGCCACCACCATTTTTGTGGCCACGTTTGTTTGACGTTTGGTCATACACGAACATGAGTTGCCGTATATATCTCGATGGAAAATGAGGCACATGATTGTGGCGGCAATATTAATTTTTCATTATATTTGACTGACTTGGGGTAGGCAAGAGGGGGAGGGACGCTGTACCGCTGTATGTACCAACCGTTCGTTTGTTGCTTTTTTGTTTCTGGATTTTGAAGCACTTCACATGACGCATTGGTACGAAAAAAGATACAAAAGTGCGCTCTCACATGACATTCTTCCTGGAGGCAGGGCAACGGCTGCGCCTCTCTGAAATACACTTTGCGACGCTCCCCTATGCATGCCGATGCATGTGTCCTTGCAACAAAAATATGCAATGCATGCATGCATCTACTACCCGGCTATGTGTTGTTTTTCTTCTTCGGTTGCAAAGAGTGTGTGCGCAAAAAGTGTTACGTCGGACGTAATTTCGAGCATCGACTGGGGAGGGCATGGTGGTCTGCGCTGTCCCGGATGCCGTAGAAGTTCGTAGCAGATTGCCCCGAGAAAATTCTCGCGGGCGGTGTTGGTGATGAAAGGGAAAGCTGAAGCGTGGATTTTATTCAGTCCGTCCCCGAAGACGCCGACTTCGAAAATAGATCTGCGAGGAGTAACACGTGATTCGCAACAACTCGCGGAGTAAAAGCTTCTGGTTGGTGGCTGTCTGTTAGATCCCTACGCTTACATACCAGTACCCAAAGAGAAAGAGCAAACGCATCACATCGGCTGCGACAACCACCCACCGGTCCATTGCCAACCATTGGCATGATGACCACCTTTCTTTGACCATCCATCCATACCACCTGCCGTGATCATCAATATACTCATTAACGGTTTTTCAGGGCTGGGGGTCTGCCGAATACCGCCTCGCTCACGAACCTTGCGTGCTTACACAACAACATCGGTCGATGTGACTGGAGACAATGATAGTCTGCGGGTTGATGCCGTCAAACTCCCACGACATAATAGACACCGGGACTACGGACTCCTCAAATCTGGGTGAGCGGAGAGTCCGGAGTGTGGTGGCTATGACCTGCCACCGGAACCAGCACCAGCAATTTCAGTACAAACAAGAGCGGCAGTGCTTGGATACCCACCAGCGCTGAGGAAGGGCTAAGGCAAAGCCGTTTTCGCAAAAACACCCTACAATCATCACCATGAGTGAGTAGTAAGAGAGAGAATGTGTGGCCCCGATACCAAACTGTTCATTTGATGTGAATACATCGTCCAACAACAGCAACAACATACAACACGATCTTAGGCCAACTGTAGGCCATCACGTCCTTTATCACCACCCCTCCCCCTCGGAACGCTGGGCTCTCTCTCGACCAGCTGCTCTCTCCATCACCGTGACGCGTTGGACATCAAAATCCATGACCATGGCCTGCGCCAAGCCGAAGTTCCCAGGAGGCCGGAATGACATCACCCGGGGTCTCCTACGTGCTTACCGCACGAGAGCTCTCTCTATCTACACCACCTTGGGGGCGGTGAAGAAGCCATCTTCCGTGTGTTGGGCTGCTCCTAGTACTTCCTTTTGTATGCCTCCATCTGATACCACGTCCTGCCAGTATTATAGTTTGTTCGGGGGGGGGGGGGGGGGTTGTAGGAGGGGAGGTCGTTGGCGGCACAACATGAAGGGCGGGCGGAGAACGTCAAGCTACGAATGATGAGACCAAGCGGTACGGGGCAAGCAAAAGTCGTCAACTTGGGAAAAGCAAAACCATCACCAGTAGCTATCCGTTGGGCCAACCTCTCAGGGGGGATTCACAGCCCGTGGTTACCGTTGGTGCCCAAGATAGGCACGGAAAACATTGTGCGTGTGAGTGAAAAAATCACAGCTCATTTTGGAACTCACCTCTTCCAAAGGCGCGGCCCACGATACAGCTCCCCCCCAAGGTCCGTCCTCGCCTTCTTCCCCTTCAATTTCTTGGTTACCCCTGCCGCCGCCGCCGCCGCTACTGTCGTCGATCTCCCTTCGCATAGTCTGCATGCACCTTAGCATTGCCCCGACGTCTTTCTTTACGGCGGAGACGTCGAGTTTCCCGCTGCTGCAGCTGCCATCGGCGCCTTCGGGTGCGAGTTCGATGTGCGCAAGTGCACACAGCTTGGCCACCTGATAGTTCGTTGATCGACGAGGTATATACCCCCCAAGTTTCGCCCCCCAGGGAGGAGGAAGCATGAAGGAGGTCGGTCAAGCAGGCAGCAAGAGGAAGGTCGATACCACAAGGTTCCACCAACACATGAGACAGAGACAAACACGACAACACCGACCAACCAATCATACCGTCCGTGCCCTACAGGTATTCGCTATTCTTCCACGACTACGACCGCTTTCTACCCACAGGTCAGGTCGAAATAAAGCGTCTACAAAGCACCTACAATGTTAACCTTGGCGAGGACAATGTGACGAAGCGTCCCCCATTGGTTGGCGAGGTGGTGCCAGCGGGGGCGTCCCTCTATTCGCTCCGCTTGAGCCAAACTGCTCCTTGAGAGAGCTTCATGTATATCGCGTTGGCTGAGGAAGTGCTTCGTCTTTCAGCTACATATATGTATGGATCAGGGCGGTCCACCGCAGGGACCACCAGCACCACAGACAGCAGGTTCGTTTTCAGCAAGTCCTCCACGTGATATCAAACTCACCCCACGGAGAAAAGAGTTCTCCATGTTGCGTTCGATGAAACCAGTGAAGCATGTACAAGTTTCTCATTCATCGAAGAGTGAAGAGAAATAAAGCCAACAATGCGAACACGATCGGATCGGGACCCGCGCAACCAAGCGCTGCACGGATTCCCTCTAGACACAACAGGGAAACACTCCTGCTGGTAAAACGGTAGAAACTCCGGAAGCACTTCGTATGTATGCACAACACGGCCGCAAACAAGCCCACAGTCCCCATAGCTCGGCTACGGGTTTGCGAATGACTTTCGCACTTGGACTAGCAAATCCAGGGCGGCTCAACCGCCAGCTATGGCAAAGGGATGGAGGCAAACGTCAGAGCTGGTCAATACAGCAATGCCGTCGGGGACCTTTTCTCGTGGACTCGATATCTTGATATCCATATACCTCCCGATCTGCCCGAGATCATGTGTGTCCAGCAACAACCCAACTAGTAGACTACCGTAGATGACTTAAGACATCACACCCCCTGGACCGAATTTCAGAGCTCGACTTCTTCACAGCAGAAAGAGTGGCCGTGCCGAAAAATGGCGGCATTGGAGCCGTCTCGTCGAGAGCTTTCCGAAAACGCATCGTTTCATTCATGCATCCTATTCGTCGAGAAAAAATCGATATTTGAACATTGGTCTGCTGCAGGGGCTGTGATATCTCATGACAACGACGGTATGCATACAATACATTACATGAATGCATACGAGCATGCATACATGGCGCAAAAAAGGGAGGGGAAGAGCGGGATGGTCGTGACGTGATTGGTACTACATCCTACATAAACGGGCCGTGTTGCCACGATGGTGGCGCTTGCATGCGGTACCAGAAGAGACTAATAGGACGCGTCGAGCATTTCTGGCGTGAAAACGACCGGGGTCAGACAGACCATTGAGCAGCAACAGCTTCAACTTTCCCTTCTCTTAATGATCGTGGGTAACACTTGCAATACCTCCGGGGGGAGGGGGGGGGAGCGTACTCTTACGTTTTTCATGCCTTAGCGGTTAGACCATTGACCACGCGTCCTCGAGAGGACGGAGCATTGTTCCCACAGGAACGATCACCGATGGCCAATCGTTCCTTCCTACTTTGCCAAAAGTGGCTAAAAAATGTCTTCCCTAGTCTGTCTATCCTAACGATATCCCTTCCCGCCTTTTCAAACCACGTACTACTCCCCAGTACAGCTACCGTCCTCTCCTCTCTATTCCATGCCTCAAACACCTCCCTGTACGTCCCTTGTATTTTTCCCAGCTCAGTCATGTACACTTCCCTCTCCTCTTCGTACTACGGACATTCCGCGACTACATGAACACGGTCTTCGCATTCGAAGCCGCAATCACATTTGAACTTGTCGTCTTCGTCGTCTATCGTCCTATGTCTTCGTCGACGTTCTCGAAGGCCTATGTCCCCGGTCCTGAATTTGACCTTAAGCTTTCTGCCTGCATCCATTGGTCCATGTAGGTAATCCTTGAACCCTAGTCCTTCTTTCAACATTCCGTACACTTCTAGACCCTCCTTATCCTTGGTTTCTTTCCTTAGATTATGTTTTTCTCTCTCGGCACAAGCAACAGATATCTTCTCCTTGAACCCCTGTAGACCCTCCGTTTCCAGCGTTTCATCTTCGTCGATGTCTAACCCCTTCCATACGTCCTCTACAACCTTGACCCAATTCCGTGGGTTGTCTACCCCTCTTTTTGTTTGCCCACTTCGCCTCCCATACTATTCTCGGCAACCTCTCCTCTCCCATCCCGCACATGCGATACTGCCATGTCAGCTTCCTTGCGTCTCTTCCCGACCGTAGGGATTGGATCCCCAATTCTGCCCTGACGGCTGCATTACTTGTGCGCTTGGAGCATCCTAGGATGATTTTCGCTGTGTTCATCTGCGCCGCCTCGAGTTCTTTCACTACCTTCTTATTTCCTTCCCATACTTCTCCGGCGTACTCTAGCGGCGGTACGATTACGCTCTTCAAAACCGTCAATTTGATACGTGTATCGAGGTGCCGGTTTGCGAGTATTGGGTGCAGCTTATCTGCTTGTGCTTTGCTCTTTTCCGCTACCTTGGACATGTGTGCATTCCACGAGCAGTCTTTTGCGATCTCTACTCCGAGGTACGTGTACTGGTCCACTACTGCAAGCTCCTCGACCCCCCACTTCCACCTATGTTCTACTGGTTCCTCCCTACCTCGTTGCATACCATGACGGCACTCTTCTTAACGTCGGCAGACAATCTCCACTTATCAGTAAACTTCTTCGCCGCGTCAATTTGTAGTTGCAGTCCCTCAGGGGTGTCCGACATACCAACAAAATCATCCGCAAACAGCATTCCTGACACCGAAGTTTCCGTGTCCCCTACTTTTACTCCCTTCCGGACTGCCTCTACGACTTCCAACAGATCGTTGATGAACACCTGGAACAATGTTGGGGACAGCGTGCAACCTTGTGGGACCCCCTGCTCAATATCGAAGAATTTAGACAGTTCTCCGTCTAGCATGACCGCGCTTTTCGTACACTCTGTCATCTTCTTCAGCACTCTCCACATTTTCCCCTTGATCCCGTACTTGGAAAATTGTTAGGGGATCAATTTCTTAGTGCCGTCCATCATCAATGAAAGCCGTGCAACAAGCCGACAGCAGCATTTACCTACACAACCCGACACGATTTGTAATTGCGTATGTATACATATATGTTGTATGTATGAGTAGTATGTGTGTAAGACGCGATACATATTTATGAAAACGGTTGCCTGCTGTCGTTGGCATCACCATTGTTTTTTTTTCGTCACTTTCAGCGCTCACAGCACTTCTTCTGCCGCATAACAGCAGTAGGAGAGCTCCCGGAGTGGGATCGAGATGAAAACAAAGAGGGTCGGGAATAAAAGACGATTCCATGGATGGATGTTGATCGATAAAAACTGATGAGACTGAAAATGCCACACACACGCCGAACCCCTACGAACGATTTTCCTTGCAGTCAGTCAGTCGTGTTCAATCAATAAGTCAATCAATCGTTCGTTGTGTTGTAAATGATAGCATAGCAACAACAATAGCAGGGTGAAGCAGTAGGTGGATATCTGTAGGTGGATATCCGTCACAGCAGTCACGACTCGTTTGAATGTCACACGCGGGGACCGCGCTCACGCTCCGCCTCTGTCATGTTCGACGAAGAAAACAATTTTTAACCCTCTTTAGTATAGGTAGTCTAACTACTGCTGTGTTTTTTTACACAATATATCATCACTGCTTGCTGCAAGAGTGCTGTTTAACACAACAAACACCACTCACCACTCCCCATCCGTACTCACGTACTCACTCCCCATCCGTGCGCATGGCATAAATTTATGTAGATTTCACACTGCACAAACCTAACTGCGCAACCAAGGCGCAGCAGGCGAATTCGCAGTTCATGTGCATTGTGCATACATGCCCCGCCGTAGTTTCTTTCATTTCTGAGTGTCCTCTTGAAACCACATGTTAAGGGAACGACCGTTTATCCACACCCGTGTACGCCACCATGTTCTACAGCAGAGTGTCGTCATTTCCACCACTGCTGTACGGTGTGTGGTATACAACAACAGCGCAGTACAGCAGTTTCCCGCTACACCCCCCTACCTCCTCGTTGCTGAGCACAGCGCTCCTTGCTGTATCTCCTCCGCGTTCGTCGTCGTCCGTAACATTTAGGTCCGAGAGCGACCACGTCGGTGGCGGCAGCGTGTATGGAGAGGCACCTACAGTAGCGACACTTCGTTCCGGTCGTCCTCCCTCTTCTTCACCCTTATCTTGCTGTTGGTGGTGGTTGCCTCTGCTTCCGTTGCCGCCGGCCGTGCTTGCTGCTGCTGTTGTTCCAAGCTGCCGCCTGCTGGTTGCACCAACAGCCGAACAGCACTCCTGTCGCACCGCTGAGGCTATCTCCGTTGCAACTAGTCTCGCCCTCGCCTTGCACAGCATGCGCGGGGGACAGACTCGAGGGATCATGATCGACACACTGGCAATAGAAAGCAACAGACAGCAGGGCAGGGAGCACCACGGCCAGATCTTGGTGGTCGAGGCAGGGGCCCCGCCGAATGAAAACAATATGACAGTCCCGCCGCTGTGCTCCCGCAGTCCCGCAGTCCCGCAGTGCACCGCTGCTGCTCTGGTGAGTACCTGACATGCTCAGAGTCCGACAAGAGAACACGAAAGAAGACGATACGTTTGAACACGCAGAGGAGCGCCTTGGTGACAATCATGAGGAACTTTGGAGGCCTCCCTCTAGTCCTTTGCACGTTGGTCTTCTGCCGCCTCATGACAGATGATGCCGACGCCCTCGTCGGCGTTTCTTGTAGGAGCAACGCCAGAGCACCACCGGCTCTGAGGATGGATGCTAAGGGCTTCGGCCGGCCGAGCTCTACATCTGAGGGGAAGACTAAAGCTACGCGTTCGAGCAAGGTGGCGGGTGAGAGCGCACGGAGTGGTGTGTTTTGTGGTGCCCGATGGATATGGTGCAAAAAATCTTGCGTATGCATGTGTACAAACCCGGGCCCTTTCATGCCTCCTCGCTGCCTCTGTCACGTGTGTGTACTGCTGTATTGTCTGCACTTCACTTTAAAGCCATGTCACTACTGTGCGCTAAGTTGTGTACTTACGCGTTTGTACGTTTGTACTATCTTGCAGCTTGAATTCTCTCATACAGCAGTAGCGGCTACGGTTTAACATAAAATGTTCAACAGAAATAGAAGTGAACTGGCTTGGCACTTCGCACGGCAAAAAACAATTTGACTCATTTCTGACATTTTCTGTTTAAAACCGAGGTTCTGGAAGCCAAGTCACACAGTTATTACACACTCAACACACGCACAGCTCAAGATTTACAGTGCGTGCGATATGTTGTTACAGTGAAATGTGAAGCGCTTTTCGTTCTTTGGCTCGTTTTTTGTTGGGGGCTTGGCATGAATGGGATTAGGGTTGTGTGGGTGTTGCGTGTTGAAGGGATGGGCGGTAGGAGTGCTTCGTCCAGTGGGTGATTGGGTGGATTTCTCTTGGATCCTGGTGCATCCGTGGGCTCGTGCTGGTAGACTACTCTCGTGCGAGTATGTAGCAAAACTATACAACAAAGTCAACTCAACAAAACTACGTACATACAGAATTGATCATCCGCGTGCTTTGGCGCAGGACACCCTGATTTATTTCCCGACACTTTCTATCACGAGCATACCACTATGTACTTGGGTCCTACATTGCTCGCCAACCAATAACAGAAAAAGGCGGTGCGTGGAGCTAGCCCAAGGTGCTGACGCTAGCTGCGATACGTGGCATGAATGATACGCTTTCCATGCACTCTTTCTTATGGCACATGCTGCTGTCGTTGGGACGACTGGGTGCGTGTTTCACGGCCTTTCGCTTTGGTTACGGTTTAACAGAATATTCTGTTGAAGTGACGGGGTCAGAGAATACTATGTTATACCGTAGCCAAACGGTTTAACAGAAGTGCCGATTTAACAGAGGAATATGGGGCTAATCGTATGTTAAACCGTAGCCGCTACTGTATCCCCCTTGGGCTCATCCTCCGCAAGTATACCCCGCACCAGCGGCACCGGCACCGAGCGCGATGCGGTAGCAAAAGTTGAAACAAAATCAAATCTGGCAACGCTGCTGCCGCGGAAAGTCACGAGGAGTCTTAGTCTTCCAAAATGCAACAGGTTTCGGTGGTAAGCCTGTCTCCAAGATGCCCCGGGTCAGCGGCGGCGGCGGGAACAAGAAATCGACAGCACCGGCGAAGGCAGCCCGAGTCGGAGCTGGCACCAAAGCGGCAACAACTGGCGCCACGGTTCAGGTACAGCAGTTATATGAAGACATGCAGATTAAAGGAAGCGGCGCGGACGATGCCGTCACTTACCGCGCAAGGCCGTGACCCGTCTTGGCTCAAGCTCGAAGGTATTGTTCAACCCCTCGAGGCAGTTAATTAGGACTCAATACTAGGGAGCGGGGGGGCACGATTTCAAATGGATCTGAAATGTGGACAAGGTGTAGAAGTGCTGTAACCATTGTTGCACATACAAAAGTAGGACCAAGATACGATCCGAGCGGAGGATCTTACTGATTGGTTGATCAGCAAGAAACCCGACTATCCACTATTGATGCGTCCCTCTTGGCGCCATCTGCGGAGCTGGGGAATCCGAGACCCTTGGGCTTGGTCTCCCTCGCCTCTCCGGCGGCACTCTCTTTCCTCTCGCTCGTCCGAGACCCAGACCTTCTCCTTGCTAAATCTCAACGAAGGAAACTGCCAGCCCTGAGTAGTGGGAAAAGACTACTGCGACCTGGACCTCCCCTCAACGAGGCCCTCAACGAGGGAAAGCTTGTGTCCTTGTTGGCGTCGACGAATTTCAAGATACTCTGCTGGTACTGGAGGCAGAGGTGGCGAGGACGAAGAGCAGGGCGACGATTCCGAGCAGGAGCCCCAGGTTCTTCGATCTCCGGCTGCCGCACCCATCGTGGAAATGCTGCAACAGCACCACCGTGATGGAACGGAACCCCCCGACTGGCTTATGTCCATCGTGCTCCCTAGGTCGAAAAACTGAAACTGTACATCGAAAACATTTCTGACGTGGCTTCAGTATGAAAAGTGTCCCCACGTGTTTCGGGGACACTTTTCATACTGAAGCCAAGTCACCCTTTGTCTGGCAAGGAGCTCAGATTCTTTGTGGAGGGACTGTAGCCCCTTGACCAATGGCTGACAAACATTTTCTTGCGACATTTTTTTTGTTGCGGAAGGACTAGGTACGAGAAGGGTTAAACCCCGTTGCTTGTTTTGCCGGCGGTCCTTCACCATATAGCCGTCAACCACAGTCCGTCGTCCTCTACAAGCTTCTACATTGTTTCTCAACATCATCATCATCAACAGCAAGCACCTGCTCTGCCGCAAGATGGTAATAAAGGCGTACCGTATGCGCTTCTTCTATGTTTGGCGACGGACACTTGACTAAAATACTCATCACGTCACCCAACCCAGCGCCAACGCACGGCCGCTGGCCGTTATGATGCTGGGGGAAATACTGCAGTAGTGCATGTAGAACACCTCTGGACACACACAAGATGTCCGACATGCTTGGATCGACCGCCAATCTTGACAAACGCTCGGGCCCCACGTCGCGGGGTTTGCTCGCGGCGTAGTTCCACAGACGACACGGTGTGAGAAAGAGGGTAAGGCCTTCGACCAAGCGGCTGTCTTCTTGTTAACTAGTGCCGGTCGATGACGAAGGTTTTCCTGCGTGAAGAAGGTCGTACTTGGTCTGACCATGGAACTGTCATCTTTACATGCTCGAAGGTCCGACGAACCTATAGACAGAGGACCTCATTCGTAGGTCGAAATTCACCAACGCGCGTTAGTCATCTCTTGTCGTCATCGTCGTTGTTGCTGTTTTCGTGGACGACACCGTCTCCACCGACAGGAGGAAGTCATGCGGCAGACGGAGGAGTCCATCCGACGCAGCATGGACAAGCTCAAAACGGCCCAGCCCTTCGTGTGGGAGGCGCTCGAGCTGAAGAAGAGGCTGGCGCTGTGGCAGGCACAGACGGTCGGCCTCAACATCCTACAGCTCGTGAGTGTGCTCGCCCAATCCGTTGCTTGATATACATGTATGAGCCAACCCACCTTAATTTCCAGGCTTGCTCTACAGTGCCTCTGAGTACCTCTGTCTTTGGCTTTTGTGCTGTTGCTGTCTCTGGTTTTGTTGCGCACGGTGCAAACCGTCGTTCGTCCACGTGCAAGCATTTTCGACTCTCATGCCGTTGTTCCGGAGATCGGGGTCATCACCCGGGCGACTTCGCATGCACCACGCGTATTGTAGGCCATGCCATTCCAACTATCGCTCTCACGTGCGGAATTTCGCAGCTATAAATTTCCTCAGTGCTTTGGAAGCGTCCTGCGGAGATCTCTGTGCAGTTAATGGTGGATGCGGTATGCTTTTGATGTCGGCATGTTGAGGGAATATGCTTGGCACGTGTAAGCACACACACTCTTGTCTCGCCCGGATGGGTAGGCATTTCCATATTCCACCATGGCCATCATCATTGCGACGCCTGCCTGCTTCCCTAACGCCCCGCCCCCCCTCTCCCTCGCTTTTCTCTCCGTTTCTCTCTCTCGTTCTCCCACGCTAAAGTCGGAGCTACCCCCTCGACAAGTCCAGGAAATGAAAGACGCCGAGGCGCAAGTCAGGAGGCTCCAGGTGAAGCCACAGCCGTCTGGGCATAGCATGGATCGAAAAAGAAGACGAGGGAGAGAGAGAGAGGGGAGGGAGGGAGATAGAGACGGAGACAGAGATAGAGATAAGAGATGAGAGGGAGAGAGACAGACAGAGACAGACAGAGACAGAGAGCATGCTTCAAAGCCAATACTGCCACGTGCTCCCGGTGGCTTCCATGTGCACCTGCAAAATTGTGTCTTCCATGAACGGCGTGCAGGGCGGTGCTAGCGCTCGAAGGATGCATGAGCCTCTCCTCTCGTCTCGAACGGTCTCCTGAATCGAAATCTGACCTCTCCACAAAATTCACGTGGTGTCCTTCTTTTCTGTCCGCAGGGTGTCTACCTGTGTCCAACAACTCTGACGAAGGCGTTCTACGTCTATGATACCTAACGATGATTGGTGTTACGCCGATCCACGCGAACCTGTTGCAGCAAATGCCGGCCTATTATAGTAGCTGTGCATGAAGCGATTTCAACGAAAATGTAACACACACAACCCCCTCCTTTTTTTTGCTTCCGAAACCTCTTTCATCGACCGCATGGATGGCGGCAAATGGCATGACGATCCTCATCCTCCTCCTTGTCCAACGTTACCCTGACAAGACAAACGCGGGAGTGGGGGGTGGGGGGGGGAGAAGGAACGGAAGATGTGTGTGTTGTGGGTTGATGTAGAGCTCTTGGCAGCAGCTCGGTGCGACTTCGCCCCCAGCAGCTGACGGTTGCCGGTAGCCCTGCAGCATCCCCCGAAGGTTTGGCATCGTGTTTTTTTCTTTGTTTCGCTCTGCTGCTGCCTAGTAACGATGGAGCGAATTTTTTTCGCTTACCCGCTTGCACCACCGCCACCACCATTTCGCAAGCGTCAGGATGCATTTGTGCGCTAGCGAGCTCTCTCCGCTAACCCTGGCCTCGCGTTTGGGCGGAAACCTCACCCACCCGCACCACCCGTTGCTTCTTGGCTGATGTCGTAGGAGGAGCATGGCATCACTGATCGTCTCCTACACAACATTGCCCAAGAAGCGACATGGGATGCTTCAGCCAGGCGCGTTGCTCTTTACGGCTCTGAACTTTTCGCGCACCGCGGCGTGTCGACCGCTTGGGGCTGTTTGGAACGCACGCACGCTTATTTTTTTCCCTTTTGGTTTGGCACGCTGGTGCTTACTGCCTTGTGTTTCTGCCGGTGTTTGCCGCCGTCTGTCTACATGTATTCTTGGGACGCGGCTGTTTTGTTTGCGCTACGCCAGCACGTCCTTATGCTTCCGGCAGTTCTCCTTCGCCCACATAACACCTGCTTGCCGCTACGCTGTTGACTGCTGCTGTTGCTGTTGCTGCTGCTGCTGCTGCTGTGGTTGGTGGGATGCGTACGTTGACGGTTTATTTTCGGTGCACTGGTGCGGCGTGCCAGGGTCAAGGACGAGCGTCAGGTGAACGTCCAGCTACCGCCCTCGGCCGTGGAGCACATGCAGGCCGTGGTCCAACGATCGGAGGCCGCGGGCGACTCGAGAGTGATGGACGTAGGGGCCGGCACCGGGATCCTCCTCCGGTTCTTGCAGGGCGCCGGCGTCAAGCAGGTGCGGCGCAATAAAAGGCTGCGGCGTTCTGTTGCCTTACACGGGGACAGCAGTACGGCAAGCAGCTGCGAGGAAAAAAAGCTACAGCCAGAGGCAGAGTTATGAAGACACAGTAGTGGAAGCGTTTCGAAAGGTAGAGGGAGCACCTAGCACGAATGGGATGGGGGTGTTGCCGAGATGGAGTCACAAGCCTTATTCTTCTCTGCTCTGCAAGACAAGGGGAGGCACATTCTCTCGCATGAACACCCCTTTCGCTGTCCTCACCGAATGCGCGAATATTTATCATGCGACAAGGCGTGTTTCGGTGGATGCTTTGCGGTCTACATGTATATAGGCTTTAACCTCCGAACGGAATTCTTGTGTCTGTTTGTGATAGAACTCCTCGGCGGTGGACTCGGGAGACCTAGTTGTTTTTGGCCAGTTCTCCTCCATATTACCACGCGTCGAAGCACACCACCTTACACGGCATCGCACACACAGGAGAAATACGTCGGGGTGTACCTTTCGTCCGTCATGATCGACGTGGCGAGCAAGCGCTACCCCCACGCCACCTTCCTCAAGGTGAGAAAAGGATCAAAATATTGATGACCTCGGCCTGGCTTTGCTCGATTGATTGAGTCTACGACCCTCTCATGCTCCCCCTCGTGGAGACCCCATCCATGCCTCTTCTGTGGAGGCGTACACGGGACTGTACGATCTCGAAAAACATGTGGTGCGCGCAGGGGGGTGGCGTTGTGGTCGTACGGTTCTGCGTTGGGAGATAGTCGGAAAGAGACTGAAGAGGTTGAGAGGGTAATCGAGGGGCCTCGGTTTGTAACAGTGTTGTTGGCGTTCGGAAATCGGCCATGGTTGATGTGATTCCACGGCGATGGTTGATTTGGATCCGAGTCCATGATTGGTATAATTCTGCATATGATCTGTGAGTTGGGAGATCTGACAGCAAACGGTGAACGGTGCTGTACTCGGTGGTCTTGGCCAATCAGCGTGAGGGTCTCGGGGTCGATACCCGCGCCAAATCCTGGTACACCGTTTCATGTCACCCCCCCTCCCCGGTACCCCCCACCCCCGATGTTTGCCATCGTGGTTGGGTTTTCGTCGCTTGGAAACGACGAAAAACATGCCGCCCCCCCCGGTGTTTGTCATCGGGGTTGGCTTTTCGTCGCTTGGCAGCGATGTTGTAAAACGTGCCGCCCCCCGCGGTGTTTGCCATCGGGGTTGGGTTTTCGTCGCTTGGCAGCGATGTTGTAAAACAAGCCGATCACTTCGTGAGCTCGGCAACCAGGTTACCGCTTTTTTTTTGCCCTTGTTTTTTTTTTGGGCGGTAACCATGAATGGTGGTCGAGTAGATATGTTGTGCGGGGTCGAGAACCCTCACTCCGCGCAAAGGGGATAATCGCACCATGTTGTGTTAAAATGGTCAAGCACCCTCGAGGCAGTTACACAGTGCTTATAACTGTCTCTGGAAGTGAAAGCACCAGAAAATAAATTAAGTCATACGCAGCTGTCATCCGTACGCAAGGAAGGATATGCCGAACACCCTTAGCAGGATGCAGCTCACCCTTCATGCGACTCGCCGAATACCTCACGGTGTTTCGCGCTTGGTGATGTGAGAGCCTGGTCCGGTCAGAACCCGGCATGTTCCGTCCCCGCTCTGTAGGGATGCGAGGTCAATGGTCTAACGACTACGGCATGCACGACTATGAGTACCCCCCCCGGTGTACCGTTTTCTGTCCATGGCCTCTTTTTTCTCAAGGTTTTCAGTGTCGGGAGATTTGTTGCCTACACATGGCTGCCCGCTTAGCACTATGATAGTTTGCGATGGCCTGGTGAACATTTTTTGTGCTTTAGAGTGCGCCCCCTCACCGAATGTTGAGTATTTCTCTCCGAGGCCCACAACGCGCAGACGCTTGTGAATTATGAGCATGCTGGGCTGCTGTACATGGGTTGTGCGCTACGGGCACACCCTTCGCCCCGCCTTTACCCCATGACATCCCCGCCATGACATCAACAACCGTGTAACAACAACATCAAACACGAAAACATGTCAATCAACAACAGCGTAAAGAGAACAGCAAAACACGAACCCCGAATCAGGCCGACTTCCTTGACTACTGCGGAGACCACCTATTGTCCGGCGGCGAAGGGTTCTCCCACGTGTTCTTCAACGGCTGCCTCCACAACTTCCTCGAGCCCGGGGAGGCCCTGTCGGACGCGGCCAAGCTTCTGAAAGAGGTACAGTCTAAAAGAGGCACAGTCTGAAAGAGGCACAGTCTGAAAGAGGCATAGCCTGAAAGAGGCACAGTCTGAAAGAGGTACAGTCTGAAAGAGGTACAGTCTGAAAGAGGCACAGGCAGCAGTGCGGCACACGCTCTAACGTCACAAACGGAAACAAATACCCGGCGAGACAGCTTGCGTGGACAACGCCTGTAACCCGTTTCAGGGGGTAACCACCGATCGGAAGTGTTGCTAATGGGAGGGTGGGACGAGAGTCACGGGCAGGACTGTGCGTGCATCGAGATAATATCTCCTTGCTGACTCGGCAAGAAGTGCTGAGGTTTATCGTGGTATAGTCGTGCAGAGCGGATAGAGCACGTTGGTTAGTTTTTTGTTTGTTTGGGCCTATTTCCGCAACAGTCGTGTCGCACACGCCCACGTTTTCTGATTGGTCAGCCGCTTAGTGCCGTCGATGCTAATGAATAAAAGACAGACACACACACCAGGCGGGCCTCCTTCTTTGCACCCTCGCCTTTGCATGAACACCCTTGCTTGCTATAAGCTCCCCTGTTGGTGTGACCCTCCCCTCTCCGCTGTCCCCCCATCACGCCACGCGGAGAGGACGCGTCGTGGTACTCTCTCTAGGGTACTAAATAGTTCCTCTGGGCATGTTCTGGTCGAATCCTCTTTCTCCACCTCCCCCATTACATGTGTGCACAACTTCTCTAGTACCTGGCGCGCACCCGGCGCCTTGCCCGCAAGCACGGCTGTTGCCCCTGTCGCCCCACCTGTCACTGCTGCTCGCCCAACCCACCATATCTGCTTGCCATTCGTCGACTTTTCGTTGACTCGCTCTGCTGTCTTGTCTGCCGCCTGGCACCATACAGGGAGGCAAGATCGTCATCAGTCATCCCAAGGGAGCGGCCAACGTCGACATGCAGCGGCGGTCGAACCCCTTGCTCGTGCCCAACCGGCTGCCGACCGCGGCGGTGAGTCTCACGAAAATCCCATCCCATCCCATCCCATCCCATCCCATCCATACCTTCGGTGTTGGCTTTAGTTGTGCCCGCCCGCTGTCGGTGGGGGTGCGTTTTGTACGGTTGGTGGGTGCCCTAGCTCTTCCGAATGCTCGTCCCGCGGGGTAGGAGGTTGTTGGCCGCGATCTCATCGCGCACCCCGACAACACTTTTTCTTTCGCGCAAGGGGGTTAGGTTTGGATTGTTAAAAGAGGTTATGTAGCGTTGGATAGACAGTTTCCAGCCCTCTAATTTGTTGTCCGCTACAGGCTTTGGTGAAAAAGCGACGCTGGAACAAGAGGGGGGGAAAGCAATCACACCGGGTCGCGGTTGAACACCGAAAACCTGACGACACTGTCGCACAAGTGTTTGTAGTCTACTGCGAAAAACTTAAAAAATTTCGACAGTCGACTCGATGTCCATCTGTTTCTTTGTCTTCCAATCTCTTTATCTCGTTTCAACTGCTGTCCTATGAGCCCCCCTCCCTCACAGGATGTTGTGTACCGTGTTTACTGGCCCCTTCTTTCGCCGTTGATTGCGAAGCGAACCTCAATAAACGCTGTGGATGGATGCGTGTGTTGTTGGTGACGTTCCAGGACCTTCAAAAGGCCTGCGGGGCGATTCCGTCCCTGAAAGCTGCGGGTATTCAGGTTCAAGACGGGGGACGGCGGCGGTCGGGACTGGGGTACCTGCAGGTTTTGCAAAAGCCGTGAACTCACATGCAAGTCGCAACGCGAAAGAAGGAAGCGAGGTATTAAGCGGGGCCACCAGCTGCAAATCAACTTGTGGCTTGCAGTGTGTGCGACGACTGGGCAGGGGGTGGAGCTGGGAGGGGATGGGGGGGGGGTTAACCGTTGAGATTTATTTCCTTGGGTTATCCTAATTGCGTACTTTTGGTGGCGCCTGAGACATGGGGGGCCGCGGACGAGAACGAAAGGAGCGCGACTTCATCACTAGTGTTCTAGGGTTATGTAGAAAATGGCCGTCTGCCTGCGCTGCTGGAGAGGGTCTCAAGTCTGATTGCACCCCGCGGAGGGGGTCTTCATGTTGGCAGTGGCTTTGCGTATTTTTTTGCTTGTGCTTTTCGATTGGGTGGGTGTTCTGTTTCATTTTTAGCGCGCCGTGCGGTGTGTGTGTGCTGTCTGTTTTGCGCCAGGGAGTATGCAAACCAGACGACCTGCTTGTACATCTTGATGTTGTTGTTGTTGTTGTTGTTGTTGTTTCAATCCTTTGTGTTGTTTATGTACATGAAATCACAGCAAGGGTCTTGTTCCCGTTTCCGTTTTGCTTTTGACTGGTATTTTCTTTTGTCAACGTTGTGCCGAAGGAAACATCGGGACGTAGTCTCGTGCATAGGCAAAGACAGAAAAAGGGGGAAGAATTGCGAGACAAATGGGAGCAAGAACGGTTGTCTTCTTTCAGTCTCGAGTCTAGGGGGGGGGGGTATTTGTCTCGAGTGGGGGTGTTTTTCAAGACCCCCGTCCCCTCTCTGTCTGGTTCGTTTTCTTGCGTTTTTTGTAGGATCAACACCCTCCGCCAGACTGGCGCGCCCCTCGCTTGCTGCATGGCGTCGTCGTCGTTCGTCATGCAGCGTGCAGAGAATGTTTGACTTGCATCTGGGGGATGTACATTAATTTGTTTGTCGGCTCCTCTTTATATTTTTCTGTTCATCATCTTACAGTAGGGCGGTACGGCGGTATCAGCACCATTACATGGCAACGGATGGTGGTGAGAGAGGCAGTTTCGTTTTCGTTTTGTCGGGGGATTAGGGGATTCAATGCTGCCCAGAAAAATATGCCGCGGTCGGGCGATGTTTGTTGCATTAGTTTTCAGGCCGGCCGTACGTTTCTCAAGTGGTATTATTATAGTACGCAGAGCTTCGTCGCCGTCGCTAGTTGGTATCTTCGTAGGTACATACCCGGGAGGGGAGGGGAGGAGAGGGGAGGGCAGGGGAAGGGGTGTGTGCTCGTAGTCGTGCATGCCGTAGTCGTTATAGATCATTGACCTCGCATCCCTACAAAGCCGGGACGGAGCACGCCGGGTTCTCACCGGACCAGGCTCTCACATCACCAAACGCGACCGTGAGGTATTCGGCGAATCGCATGAAGGGTGCTAAGTAAGGCTGTTGGGCATCTTGTGCTTACTTCCTCTTGCGGACGGATGCCAGCTGCGAATTACTTAATTTATTTTCTGCTGCTTCCGCTTCCAGAGACAGATATAAGCACTGTTGTGTAACTGCCTCGATGGAGCTTGACCAATTTAACGCAATGTGCTGCGATCATCCCCTTTTTCGAGGAGTGAGGGTTCTCGACCTCGCACAACATGATCTACTCGACCACCACAGGGTTACCGCAAAAAAATGCCAAAGGCAAAAACAAGCGGTAACCTGGTTGTCGAGCTCACGAAGTGATCGACTTGTTGTACAACGTCGTTGCCAAGCGACGAAAACCCAACCCCGACGGGAAACACCGGGGGAGGGAAGGGGAGGGGGGGAACAAATGGCTTTCGCAGCCGGTTCAATGTACACATCGAAGAGGGCACAAACGCCGAGTTGGTGCAACGGCGCGCCTTTCTTCGTAGAAGAACGCTGTGGAAAAGAGGGATTCGTCCTCGACAAGACGTTGGGGAGGTTGTACCTTTATCAAGGTGGTCTCCACATTACCCCCCCCTTTTTCGAGACTTCTTCTTGTTTGCTAGGCAAGAGAAGTCTTCTTGGGGTAACCGGAACCCGACCGGCTGGCGGCGAGTAGAACCACCTTTTTTCCAACAATCTTCTGTGCGTGTGTGCGGGTGCACCACTTCCGCCACGCATTGTCAGAAGTTTCGACTTCGAGTACTACTGTGTGTGTGTGTGTTACGATCGTGTGTGGTGGCTGTGATACGGGGGGTAGTATTAGCCTGACCGAACGCCGCTTAACTTCACCACATATCTCTTCGTCGACGCCACTGTGGAAAAGAGGGTTTCGTCCTCGACAGACGTTGGGGAGATTGTACCTTTATCAACGTGGTCTCCACAACGCGAGCAATTTTTTTGTTGTTGGCGTTCTGCACGTCGCCATGGAAATCTTGACCTAGATTGTAGTTCTTCCAGCGCCGTACGTGCTACGTATAGAGGTACATGTGCAGCTGCTGGTGGGGGGTGATCGCTTCTTGATGCATGCCTTGTTACTGCGTTTGAGTAATTAATTGCTTCGCAGTTCTCTGGTCGCATAGCGCACCCGCACGGTCGCCGGCGGCCCTCTCCGACGTCTATCCCTTCACATTATCTACGTAGTGGGATTTTTTGTTTTGGTCTCTGATACTACTGTACAACAGCAGTGGACTCAAAGCTCGTGCAGTGTTGAGTGAGGCGGGGTAAGCGCGAGGGCCCAGGGATTTACCAGGCAAGCCGCAATAAATAAATGCACGTGGACCCATGTTCGAAAGTGTTTCATACTTGTTCGGGTCCTGTGCTCAATCCACATCCTTGCCGAGTCGTGATCGATCGATCGTTGGTGCTTTTTCTGGCGACCTCTCTCTTTCTCCCTGTTCGCATCCATCCATCCCTTGATTCCAACCTTCTTCCGGCGGCAACTTTTCTTCAGATCATTTTGCTGCATGGCGTGCCGTATGCATAGGTCCGTCCAGCAGTCTTACAAGCTGTATGAACCATCAACCAATCATGACTGGATCCGCGAACGAAACGGCGAAACGGGCGTGTAACTTGCGTGTAACTGCGAGTAACGGTCGGGGGCCCTGCAAAGTTGCAAAGTGGTGTGAAAAAGGGTTTGTCACCCCCCTCGCACAGCGCAGCTGACAGTCCCGCTGGTCGTAAGCTGGCCTCTGGCCGCTCATCTAGGCGCATAGCAGAAAGGCAGAGCAGAGCTGTGAGAGGACAGAGAGCTCACAAACAGCACACCACGCACAATGTCCTTGCTGGTACGTCCCCATTTCGTGGCTGGGCGTGTTGCAAGGGTTATTCCGCGCCTGGCGACGGTCGGTAAGCGACCTAGGAACAACAAGCCCATCTGCTGCTGCCCTACCGCTCAAGGTCGTGGTTTGAGCGGTGAGGCATCAGCAGCAGCATCGTCGTGGCTACCTGACAGCATGAGGCAACGGCTGGAACATATGAAAGGGTGAGGATGAAGCGGGGGCTATTTTTTCAGTTTGTTTGTTTGGTTTGCCGTTGGTTTGCTTTACCTGTGCGGAAATACTGCAACAACCAGCAAACATGTGTAGACTAAAAGAGAGCAGTCTACAGTAGACCAGACTACCACTCCTGTTGTCGCATAGCAGTAATCTATCTACCTCTCGTTCCACACGACAGAGCACTAGATACTTCGCACGACATAGGTACAGCACCGTTGAAGTCTAGACGCTCAACACTGGCAGCAAGGAACAGTCCGTCAGCGTCAAAACTCCAGCAATCCCACACACGTATCGCGTAGAACATAGGTACTTCCTCTGAGTAAATGCTCCCAAATGCAATCCGAAATCCATTTGCAAGACAGCAGTCGACACAACATCCCCAGCGTTGTGTGCAGAGGGTCTCAGACCTGCTCGCTTGGCTCATGTAGGAGTGTTACTTGTGTGTACCCTTCACCTACGGCGGATCTGCTCTCATGGCTACACCCACGATACTGTGGATCGGGCTTTAGTTGGTGTACACAGCATAGGGGCAGCTACAGCACCCTGAGTAGTCACACGTATGTACCACGATGCGAAGGTGACGCCTCAAAGGGTTAGTTTATGTACGTTGGGTGCTACATTCCCACACTTAACATTGTAGCAAGTTTGCTTTTCAAGCACCCATGAAATCTCGTGCTCTGAACCCAGAACGCAATCCCATGGCCCAATCATGCGGGAGATCAACGGCAACACCTGGAGTAGATCTTTAGAAATTCTAAACCCAAGGTGTCGTTCTGATCGAGAGCCGGGTTCCAAATTGCCGTCTTCGGTGTAAATGGTCATTCAAGCTTGCGGATGTTTTTTTGACAGGCGTCATGAAGAGATCGTCGAGAGCATGACGAAGGGAGAGGTTCCGGTGCGAGAGATGGGAAGCGTGGGCAAGGAGCTCGGGCGGCTAGAGGCCGTGCTGGACTTGCAGGCGAAGGTGGAGGAGAAGGCCGCAGAAATCCAAGACCTCGAGGAGGTAGGCGTGCGTCTGCTCTTCTTCGGCTGTCTCGGAATTGTGTGGGGGGGGGGGAGTTGCAAGCAAGTGAGAGGTACTTGTAGCCAATCAAAAGACAGCAAATCAAGAGGCAGCCAATCAAGCGCTTGCACAGATGAAGAAAAAGAGAGGACGGCATCAGGCGTCCCAGGGCATCCCCAGAAGAAGCCAAAGCAGCACGTTGTGTTCCTGCACAGTACATACAGCGCGCTGTTTCGACAGGGGGGCTAAGTGGCCTATACAGGTGATTCTGCTGCCGACAGTTGTTGATGCGGTGCTGCTACTCATGACGCGAGCTCTAGCTTTGCTCCAGAAATACCTGTTGAGTTTTTACGTGCGGCGGTCCTCTTCTGTTTGTTCTTCCGGACCATCTTTCTGCAGCCTTTTATATTCCCCCCCGGCCTGTTGAACTTCTGCACGCCTTTCTCTCCTCCCCCCCGCCTGCTAAGGGCGTATATTAACGAAGCGCCGAAAATCAAATCGAAAAAATCAAAATCAAAATCGAGATCTGATTGGTCGAATATCTGCTACCTCCTGACGACGCCCTTTGATTTTATAGAAGTTCCTCTGTCTGGGAAGAAGTCCCCGGGGGACTTTTTTTATCAAAATCAAAATCAAGGAGGTAAGGAGTTCAAGACGTCGAAGGCTTGGAGCACCTGCCGCGAGGCCGCTGCAAAGCAAGTGTACGACGCGACCTGCTGCACACTGCTCATAGAGGGGCTATCGGCACCCTACCACCGAGACCATGGCCATTATTTGTAGTCAGAAGACTCTGCTCGCCGGCAAGCCATAAAACGGGCCGCCTCGTTGGGTGCTCGACGAGAAAATGCCGATCGTGACAAGCGGTGAACGGGCTGACGATCAGAACAGGGCTGCGCGGCTTTTTCGGGCTGTTCCGTGTGGGAGGGGGTAGTTGCAACCTTTTTTCTCCACACTCGCGATACTCCAAGGCATCTAACCTTGTACGAGACAGATGATGGGTAAAGCTACCTCCCGTCGCGTGGCATTGCTAATGCTGTTGCTTCCTCCTTCGAAGAGTTATCGCTGAAAAACTAAACTGTGAGCAGACATTCGGCGCGAACTTGAACTAGCCGCTCTCTGACGTGGATTTTTTAGGGTCAACCAAAACTTTTTTCCCTACACGCACGATACCCCACGGTAGCAGACCTTGGGCTTGAAAGATGCAGCAGAGACGTACCTCCTGCCGCGTGGCGTTGCTGTTGCTGTTGCTTCCTTCTTCGGAAAGTTTTCGGTGGATATCACAACCCGTGGCGGCCCAAAACACCGAACTTGAAGTTACCGCTCGCAACCGTTGGCATTTTTGCTTCAACACAACCTTTTTTTCCGGCGCATTCGGCGCCTCACGGCGCCAAACCTTGGCATTGCCCAACAGCCCATGTTTCCAGCTCCTTCCGGATACCCTCCTTGAGGCAACTCGTTCAGTATTTGGCGAGATATCGGCCAACACGTGAACAGAAGAGCGTAAAACGCACGCTAGAAAAATCACCGCTGCGCTGCTGGCTCTTCCCCTGGCGCCAGGTCTTGCGGATTTTATGCCTCATCTGTCTCCTATCCTCGTTAACATACACGATCCTCTTTTTCCAGTTTTCCACGATAACGCATTTTGATTTTGATTTTGTGCCCATTTGGATATTGATTTTCGGCTCTTCGTTAACATACGCCCTAAAGGTACATCTATCCCCCTTGGGTTCTTCATCTGTTGTGTGCCTCGGGTTTTCCTCTGTGTGCCTACGTTTCGCTCGTGCCCCATGCTGTCTGTTTCTATCTCACACCCTTGTCTCAAATGTTGATTGCGACGTTCGCGTTGTAAGAATACGAAGGCATAATAGGTTTATCATCGTGTCGAATACCCTCGGCCTGTTTGAACAACTTAGATAAATACACATTTCTCTGACTGTTGTCGTTGCTGTCTCTGTCTATCTGTCTGTCTGTGTGTGTGTATGTCTCTCTCTCTCTCTCTCTCTCTCTCTCTCTCTCTCTCTCTGCCTCTCTCTGCCTCCCCATATCGTTCGTGTGCCCCTTGCGCAACGGCCTCTGCCGGGAACGTGTTGCACATACAGGTGATGCAAGCGACCAACGCGGGCGGAGCGGAGGCCGACCGAGAGATGCACGGCATAGCCAAAGAGGAGCACGCCGACTGCACGGCGGCCTTGGAGAAGCTCAGGCTGGACCTCACGAGTCTGCTCCTGCCCAGGTAAACCTGCAAGAAAACGCCATCTGTAGAAATCAGAATAAAGCCCTTTCGCGCTATAATAAACCTTCGAAAAGTACGTCCCCCCGCTAGATGCCTCCGGTACCCCTACCACGCACGAACGCTGTTATCGGAATGAGATGGTGATAGGTCCCTGTCGTACTGGTTAGATTCTCGCGTCCAGTGTCGGTTGTAAAATATGTTGGTTCTTCCTGAACGACCCTTCGTTCAAAATCCGCTGTTTCTTGTCCAGTATATCGGTAAAGAAAGCGGGGAAGGACACGCAGTTGTTGCCCTAGCTACAAGCCTGTGTACCCCCGTGAATAGACGTATTCAGATTCCCACGAAGAAGAACGTCAATATGATGCGATCGGACGCGCAATTGATTGCGGTTAAACTCAATCACAGAGACGAAGGGGATTCGAAGAATGCCCTCCTGGAAGTGAGGAGCGGCAGCGGGGGGGACGAGGCGGCCGCCTTCGCGAAGGAGCTGTTCGAGATGTACCGGCGTTTCGCCGAGCTGAAGGGCTGGAAGTTCGAGGGGATGACTTGCAGCTCCATCGACGCAGGCGAGAGAGTGAATCTGCAAATTAGAAGGCGCAGAGGGGACGGGACGGGGCAGGGGTGGGGAAGGGGGAACTGTTGGGCGTAGTATCCAGGTCATTGTCCGGGGTATGCTAATACTCGGGCCTCTTGGTGTACGTCAAATCAGGTTTTTGCTACATATGTAGCGTGTCCAGTGGAAGGAAACTACATCGGCAGTGTTGGGGCAGTCAAGTCAGTAGAGCAAGTCTTGATGCTGCCGCTGCGATGTTGTGTAGGGCGACATTGCTGTTTCGCTTGCATGGGGGTGTACTGCTGAATATCACCATGCTTTAACCCCCCACGGGACCCACTGCATGCGTAACTTACTTCGCTCGAACAACTTGCGACAGGACGAGCCCCTTGACTTTCTTCAGCGCAACCTTGCGCTTGTCTTCGAGATACTGCTCGCCCTCGCCCCCCCCCCCCCGCCCCCCGGTTCCCCAAAATTTTGCAATTTTTTTGTGACCGGGCGCTCCATGCCCTTGGGGCCCGTGAGCTTTACGGGGGGGGAGCCGGAGATGAACGCCCGCTTTAGGAACACCCCCCGCCTGAGTGTATGAGTGCGATTTTTGTGGCCCTGGCGTGAGCGGACCAAAAAGGAAACCAGCGCGT
>FN649726.1:2941882-2952563 GCA_000310025.1 Ectocarpus siliculosus | reverse complement strand
GACCCCCTTACTTTTTTTAAGCCAACCCTGGGCCTTTTTTTAGAAAAGTTGTTCCCCTTCCCCCCCCCCCCCCCCCTCCCCCCTTCCCGACATTTGTACGATTTCTTTGGCCAACGCGACCGAAACCCTTCCCTCCTCTTTCTATTTTCGTGGGTGACTGTCGCTTGAAGTCGCCCTATAGCTCAACGCCCCCCCCCCTCGTTTCATGTCTTGTCTGCCTACCCCCTCCCTATTGTTGTTCGGGCCGGGACGTGACGGCTACAGGTGGGTACCGAGAAGCTTCAGCGTCCATTCGTGGGGAAGACGTTTACGGGTCTCTCAAGTTCGAGAACGGCGTGCACAGGGTGAGAGGAGGAAGGAGAGGGCGAAAGAGAGACAGGGGGGAGAAGAGAGAGCAGAGAGCGAAGAGGGAGGGGGATGGGGGTGTCCCCAACCCCCTTCTTCACGCCTTCTTTGTCTTGCTGTTGTTATTGTTGTTGTTGTCAGCGTTGATGTGGTAGGCCTTGTTGCTTCTACTCTCGGGTGCCTCTACCGCTGCTTTTTCTGCGGAGGTTTCTGTCGGTGCTGATGTTGTTGTTGTTGTTCTATTGCTGCTGTTATCGCATGCGTGTGCAGGTGCAAAGGGTGCCGTCTAACTCGCCGCGTCTGCACACCAGTGCGGCATCGGTGGTGGTCATGATGGAGGCCGAGGAAATGGATCTCAAGCTGGAACAGAGGTGACTAGACAGAGAGAGAGAGAGAGAGAGAGAGAGAGAGAGAGAGAGAGAGAGAGAGAGAGAGAGAGAGAGCGAGAGAGAGACATTTTCAGAAACTCACATGTTGAGAGGGCTGGGATACGATCAGACACCACAACAGAAGGGGGAGAGAGGGAGAGAGAGACAGCAAGAGAGGGGGGGAGGGAGATGGGGAATCGAATCGAAGGGAGAGAAAGAGAGAGAGAGAGGGAGATTGAGGCAGACAGATTGGACACCAAAACGGTTTGCCTGTCTAGTTTCCGACTGGAAGCGCTCTTTGTGCCAACGTACGCTGCTAAACAGACAATTTTTCTCTCGTGGTGTGTCTTGCGTGTTCGAGGGAAGAGGGGAGATGCTGTACACATGTGGCAATAGAAGTGTCTGTGCTTGCTGATCCTGTTGTTGCTGACCCTACTTGCTGCTGCTGCTGCTGCTGCTGCTGCTGCTGCTCTGCTGCTGCTGCCGGCACCGCCATGTACTGCCGGTGACAATTGTGTGTTGGTGATGGTGGTGGTTCCAGCGACCTCCGCTTCGAGGCTTTTCGGGCGAGCGGGGCCGGTGGGCAGCACGTCAACACCACCGAAAGCGCCGTCCGGATAACACACGTGCCCACCGGCATCACGGCGTCCATACAGGTAAACAAGTGATGCAGACATATCATCCGAGCATGCATGAATCCGAAAAAAAACTGCTGATACGCCCTAAGGTAGGATTGGGTAGGTGGCGCGTTCCATGAGCTGCGAGAACCGACGGAAACTGCTGTCGTGTGCGTTAAGTTATCGTTGTGTTAACTCTATCGTGCGTGAAGGCAAGAAGTTGTTTCGTTTATTTCTTTCGGGGTATTCTTCAGAGAAGGCCCCCACCCTGGTCCTCAATTCTTCATGGTCTTTCATCGGCTTGCTATCTCGTCGTTGCAGTGTATCTGTCTCTACTCTTGTTTTTCGCTGGACACCCCCCCCCTCACACACACGCCCTGTGTCAAGTTGATATTTCTGTTCTTGGGCTTAGAATGTGGGCATTGACGGTGTGTCAAACATACGTAGGTAGGTGTGCAATGGTACCCAGGATGGGCAGGATGGGACGAAAGAAATTGCACACAAACACGAAATACCCCAACCCTGAAGCTGTTCTGTGGCCACTGCACGCTTGCTTCGCTGGGTCCTCCCCTTGCTGGTGACACCCCACCCCTTGCGCGTGCCCCCGAAATGCATCTCCAAAATGCATAGGACGAGCGGTCGCAGCACTCCAATAAGGAAAAGGCCCTCAAGGTGTTAAGATCAAGGTGAGGTGTTGTTTTTTTTCTGCGCTTTGCGCTATAAACCTCTTTTTTGCGATCACTGCTGCTTTTTTTTTCTCGTAGCGCTGAGCGAGCCGGGGATGGTTGATTTCGCGATTTCGCAACGCTGTGGGGTTTGACGTACTCCCATCAACAGTGTCTTTGATACGAGCTTTTTCTTTTAAGAAGTATGCTACAGCTGTTCTCCACTGTTTCGTCGATCTGACTTACTGATCCGCACGCGGCAGGTTAGTCCACAATCGCACCGCAAGCCAGCTGGGTGACCAATCGAATCAAAATCACTGGCTGATGTCGCTGACTGAACTAGCTGACCTCCTCCTCCCTTTATCCGTTCGCTTTTTCCGTTTTTCTCGACAATCAAACCCACGACAAAACACCCAAACATACTTGATCTAAAATGTTAAATCCATCCGAAAGAGTGTTCGAGGTGAGGCGGGACGAGATTGCGAGGAAGGAGGCGGCCGTGAGAGCTTCCGCGGTAGGGTCCGGAGACCGCTCCGAAAGGATTCGCACGTACAACTTCCCGCAGGTGCGTCTGTCGCACGAGAGGGGGGCGATGCTCGTGTATGATTGGTCCGCTGCATTTAGTGATGCGATTGTTCGGGGGAAGGGTGATGGTGTGGCTCCTTGGCTGCATTGGCCGTTGGCGAGCGTCTCGATTCTTAGCCCTGGTGTAGGACACAACCAACCCTCCCTGCCGTACCCGTTGGCGAGCGGTGACTGATGGCGAGGGCGTCGTTTGGTCGTCTCCCGCACGGAGGACGCGGCTTGGTGGTCGCACGGGTTTCCAGACACGTACTACTTGTAGCAGACGATGGTAGGAGGAGACACTATCTGTCCGCCCAAAAACTGGTAAGTGTTGCAGCAATATGTTTCAGCAAATTGACATAATACTCGTATCAATGCAACGAAAAACAATATGATATTGCAGGACCGCATCACCGATCACCGCGCGAACTACTCGCGGCACGGGTGGGAGGCGATGATGCGAGGCGAGATGCTAGGGGATTTTCTCGAGGCTATGAGAGACAAGACTCAATCGGAGCAACTCAAGGCCGCCGGCTTGCAGCAGAAGCAGCAGTAGGGGGGAGGAGGAGGCGTGCCCTCCCCTTGGCCAACGGCATTGGATGAGATGGGGAGGAAGAGATTTTAGAGAGGGTATAATACCGCTGCTCGAACTGAATGCTGAGTCCTATGGACCCCCCCCAGAGCCTGGTCCGGTGAGAACCCGGCGTGCTCCGTCCTGGCTTTGTAGGGATGCGAGGTCAATGGTCTAACGACTACGGCATGCACGACTATGAGTACCCCCCCCCCCCCCCCCCAATATCAGGGGGCTTCAATGATGCCGTCTTGGCACGAGACTGATGGAAATGTTGTACGCCTTCTGATCGTTCGGGCACGAGGCTGCTGAATTGTGTAGAACGCCTTTTGGTACCGTCTAGGCACGAGGCTGCCGGAATCGTGGTACGTACGCCTTTGGCCACCAGGAGAGGGAAGCTCGTGACATAGATACGACGACTGTTATTGTCCGACGAGGGACCGCGAAGAATCGGTCCGCCGCTCAAGGCCACTCTTCCAACGTCACCGTCAACAGCCTGCTAGCCCTTGGCCCCCTATGGCTAGACCAACGGACAGCGCCGTTCGCCATCTCTTCTCCACCGGGGCGGAATGGAAGAAAAGGGAGACGTGTCTGGTGTCGTGATTTGTCGCTCGGATGGACACCCATCCCGAGGTCTCGATGATGCAGTGACGAGACTGAGAAAACTTGACGTAAAACACGAAGTATCGGCCGGCTGTCTCTCAAACGTGGTTTCTATTGTACTATAGCATCACCACCCTCCCTCCTATATTTCGTGTGTCGAAAGGAAGACGTGTCTTCTTGCTTGGTTCGTGCATTTTTCGTTTGTGCATTACCACACTAAAAGCGGACCAACTCCAAGGGTCAGCCCGAACAGTCCGGAAAGCAGACTACGATGTACACGGTGCCGTATGTACAACCTTCACCTAAGGATGCGACTATCAAATACTCACAAAAAATGTCTTTGGCATACATACGCACTTACCGAATAGAGTACAATGAGAAACGATTATTACTCGGTGCAAAACTCAAACCCACTCTATACGTGGACAATTCGCCGGCAATTTTTCGTCGGCACCCGATGACGCCGGACTGTGTCCAAGCACGGCCAGCCAACCGCATGTGCGTGAATCCCCCAGCCCCCTTCAGCAAGGAACAACCTCCCCAAAAAACGCGCGCGCGCGTGCTATGCGGGCGTGTTCTAGCCCGGCAAAAACAGCAGTAGTTAAAATATGCAAATCGTCAGTAACACCCCACGTAACAGCTACACAAAACAAGAAAAGGCGCAGATCTATTACCAGCCGCCGCAAAATTTCTGCCCATCCCTCATTCCTCTTCGCAACCCCCGACGCGACACTATTGGTACACGCACCATAATCAAGCAAAACGACACGACTCTAGACGCACAAGGAAAGCTACAGAAAACACAGCGCGTGGTCGTGCCGGGTAAGTAATTGGACACCATGACGAAAGGGGAAGGAAGCACAAGACAACACAACCAAAACACTCCCGACGATCGGCGATTGCCGTTTCACCGCGAAGCGAAGCAGGAGGCGTTCTTCCTCGTGCTCGGCTCCAGGGCGTCCGTGCGTGCGAGCGTCGATCGCAACGTCCACGACAAGCCAAGCGTCTTCGCCACTTTGCATACATCGTCTCACAACAAACAGCAGAAATAAAAAAATAAAACACGATTATTCGTCCTCACTACACTAGCGCCTGTCGGCCAGGCCGCTGGATTCCCAGCAACCCGTCCGAGCTATGACCGTCCCGGACGCCGGCACCGCCGTTCCCTCTACCCCCGCCCATGCCTCTCGCTCGGACCACGGTGCCGCCGCCGCCGTCTTCCTCATCGACGCCCGACGAAACGCAACCGCCGCCGCCGCCGCCGCCGCGGCCTCGACCACTACCGCTACCGCTGCCGCTGCCGCTGCCGCTGCCGCTCCCGCCTCCGCCGTCGAAACCCCACCCTCGCCTCCGGTGCAAGACCGCTTCCCCGGAGAGCGGGGGCATCGGCTTGCTCCTGCCGGTGAGTGGCAGCGGGAGCTTGTCGAGGTCGACGCTGGATAGGTCGATGGCGGGGCCTCGCGTCAGCTCGAGCCCGTCGCCGTCGTTCCGGCAGGTGCAGCACCGCCCGCTGGTGCACCCACCGCCGCTCCCGCGGCCGGTAGCTCCCGCTTCCACTCCTCCTCCTCCTCCCCCTTCCCTACCGCTGGACCGTCCGCACTCGCACGCGCAACCGCAGTAGTCGCCGCCCGCCTCTGCCCCGTCCCCGTCCCCGTCGCCGCGGCCACAACCTGCCGACCCCCCCCGTCTACACGAAGCCGGCGCCTCCTCGTCGCCTTCGCCTTTGTCGTCGCCTTCGTCTTCGTCGTCGCGGCAGAGCAGAGAGCGGAGGGCGCACCTGCCGAAGAACGGGCTGGTCTCGTCCTCGTCGTCCCACTCCTCGTCGTCCTCGTCCTCGCTGTCGTAGTCTTCCGAGTCGTCATCGAGCTCGAACCACCGACGGTTTCGGCGGACGCAGCCCCTGCCGTCGCCGTCGCCGCCGCCGCCTCCTCTTCCGGTTCCACCGGCGGCGCCGCTGCCGTCGCCGTCCAACCGATTGCCGCCGGTGTTGCCGTGGAACCTGCGGCGGCCGCTACCGCGCCCTCCCTCGCCGCTGGGGGATGTTCCCGTGCTGTCGTCGTCGCCGTACTCCCCTGTGTCGCGGAGAAACGAAACAAACATGGATGGATGCAGCCACGACAAGTATAGTATTGCACATCGGTTGTTTTCGAGAAAAGACCGAAGAAACAGAGAGGAGAAAAAATAGGATACAACGTACACGCCGATTCACAGACGCCTCACGACCCGTCTGTTTGATATCCAAGTGCTGGAGTCGTAGTCATTTCCGTTGCTGCTGCTACAGGACAGTCTAGACGAAAACAAAAAAATTCGGGGCAAATTCTTCGTTCTACTCGAGCACGCACGCACACCTAGTTTTTTCAAGCGCTGAAAACAAACAAACCACGACACTTCAGCAGTGGCCCAACCCAGCCGCAACACAAATACACGCGAGGCCGAAAAGAAACTAAAAAAACAATAACATCACCTATCCCGGACTCTAAATCTGTGCGCAAGACTTGAAACTTACTTGTGTTTTATGTAAGAAAAAATAAATAAACAACCTCACCGTCGCAGACTCAAAATCTGCGCGAGACTTGAACTTACTGTGTTTTACGAAGTACGTAAGAAAAAATGAAACAAATAAACCTCACCGTCGTAGACGGTCTCCCACTTTTTGCTCTTCCGGGAAGAGCAGGCCCCGTACACCGCCACGGCCAAGCACGAGGTGCCCACCCCCATGAGGATCATCACCAGGTCGGACGCGATGCCGGTCACGTTGAGGGAGGGCAGCTCGTAAGTGCCCTGGGACACCTCCACCGACTCCGGGATGAGCTTACGGGTCCACGTGCCGTGCGACCGGAACGAGCTCGTCTCCGAAGCCGCCTGCGCGTGCGTGAGGGGCGGGCGTGTGTTGCGTGTTTTATGTTGATGCGGCATCGCGGACGTATTGACCAGGCTGACCAATGAAAAGACTCCTAGCTATTTTGGTTTATCGCTCATGTCTTTCCTCTTATTTAGTGACCGGCACAGCAGACCGATGCGCCGCCGCCGCCGCCGCCGCCAGTTGTCGACTTTTTAACCTTTTTGGTGGTTAACGTCGTTCTCTTTTTTTATCTGTTGTTGTTCTTGTCGTCGTGGCGTCGGTCGGCGGACTAATAAATACACTAATCGACAGGGGGGTGATGCAAGCACAGTCAAAAAAGCAACATAACACTAACACACACACCCCGTCCACGCCATCTATGACTGAAAAAAAGAGAAGGTTACAAAAGCTATGAAAAACGAAAAAAAAAAACAGCAACAAGCGTGTACCTTGCGATGGACGATGGACCGCGAAACTGCAAGAAGGGAGCAAAGCAGACAGAGAAAGGAGCAGCAACTACGCTCCAACGCTACCAGCACATACGCAAAAGCTTGGGTTGGGGTTAAATTTAACCTGGAAAATGCCACGACCTTCACGCCATACGCATATCCACAACAGCACGTTTGCGGGGGAATAGCCACTACCACCACAACTTAAAAAAAAAAAATGCCCATCGAACTATGCGTATATCCGTCAATGCAAAGCTGAGACAGAGAACTAGAACGACGGATGACAATATTATAGAATCGAGGGCTGGGGACGGTAAACGCGGCGAAACAACCGGTAGAAGAAGCGACCAATTGAACAAACCTGTAGAAGAAGCTGCTCCCGAAGGTTCTCGATGGGCTGGTCAGCGCCGGTCTGCCCGGGAGCGATGATGAACCGCACCTGGAAGACGGTTGTTTCGAAAATAGAAATAGTGGCATACATCATAGTAGGGGGCGGTGGGAAATGGGGTGTGTGCATTGGGTATTTGGTATTTAGAACCAAGACACCACGCATCATTTTCCAAAGTCGCCCAACGCGGGGGATACTGGGGGTACCAAGTGGTTCCACGCGCGTGAAAACAACAACAGATACAGCAATAACAGCAGCAGCAGCAGCAGCAGTTGCGACAAGAACAACAGCATGCCCTTACACCTTACACCTTTTACCTCCATCTCGTTGTGCTTGTCGGTGTGGAAGGCGTTGAGGTCGATCACGAGCTCGACCTTGATGTTGAGGGCGTGGGCCACCTCCGCCGCGAAGCCCGAGAGAAAGGCGTCCTGTGCCGCCACAGTGAAGCAAGCGTCATCGTAGAAAGCTCGGAGCCTCATCGTCACCTGCAACAACACACACATACATGAGACGACAAAAAACACAGCAACATTTGAGTAAAGGGCGTCTGTCTGCCTTCGCCTTGTGGTAGCGATGCAGACCAAGACTCTTCTTCACGGTGTAATGTCCCTGTAATGAATTTGTTTGGTCATTGTTGGCGGCGGTGACGCACGAGCACCATCGTGGGACCCTCCTATAGCCCGATCAAAACAGCCTCGTGCTCGACAGAACGGAGGGAACGAAAGGGAGGAAAAAAGGGAAAAAACCGTTCGAAAATCAATGCAGCTTCGGCTACACAAGTGCACACCCAACAGCACCAGGGGGGGTTATCCGTTTGACAGGGAGCGGTCCGCTGGTCGACGCTTCCTTCGTGTCGGATGAACACCCTCCCCCCCTTTCTCCTCTTCGTGTCTGTGCACACCACCATATGTGCTCTCCTTTCTTTCGTTCCTTTCCCCATCACTTCGACCACACAATCACCGACTGTTGCCTGCCTAACCTACATCACCTTTTACGCCAAAACTGTTTTGGCGATAGATGTACACGACGAGCTTCGTTCCAGATTTTGTTACAGGGCTTGTGACAAGTACGGCCGGTACAAATCACACTTTCACCACAAACAAACAAACACACACGCCTCAAACCGCAAAACAAAAAAGAACCGTCTTCTTTTCTCCCTTTGCTGCTCACGGAACAAGAAAAAAAAAAATCGAAAACGACGACTCACGGGACTGACTGACTAACTCTTCGCTGACTACCGTAGCCTGCACTGCATCTCATCTCATCTCATCTCATCTCATCTCACATCGAGGAACATGGCGAGGCACGCCACGTTCCGACAGGACCTCTCCGTCATGGCCAGGTGGCTCTCCGGGGTCTCCCCCAGCTCCTCCCAGCAGCTCGTGTCGTTGGCCGAGGGCATCAGGGGGATGCCGTCGAGGAACTCGAGGCACTGCACCGTGCGGCGCCTTCGTGTAGAAACACAAACACACACACACACACAAAAGCGAAGGGGTGGAATGAATTTGAAAAGTTCCACGGCGGTTTTATGAACACGAAGCGTTGGCGGAGCCATCAAACACCACAGCTATGCAATTCGCCACTCAAATGTTGTCCACGCCCCGACTAATCTGTACCATGGCATACATACATACGCCAAAAACCAACACAGCGAAGGATCCCCACCTCACTCCCCCGCCGCACTTCATGTCGCACTCCCCCCAAGAACCGGGGTACGCGCCAAGGACGGGTGACGTGCCGGACGCCACCACGGAGCAGTCGCTGCCCGAATACCTGCGAACGAGCCACAGATAGCAGACACGACAGCAGTAACATCGACAGTAGCAGCGGTGTGGTACCGTTAAACGCGGCCGGAGGGGCACTGCCTAGCCTAGGCTGCTGCCGTACCAAGGGGAAAAGAAGAGGTGTATAATATATGCATAGCACCCGGCCTCGACAACATGGGTGCCGTATGCATACGTGTACCGTACTCAGCTAAGGTCCAACGTCATCCCGCGTGAAGCCAGAAAGGCGAAACGTTACCGCACAACGCTAGAGAGAGGCACAAAGAAGGCGTGATGGCACAAGACACCAAGGGCCTCCGTTCCTCTTGAGCACTCACGATGGGGCGAGGGTCAACCACTGACAAAATGACCCCCTAAGGTAATATTTCCTTCTTTTCGTTGTTTTTATTTTCTTTCATTCTTTCCTGCCACACAGACCGTGAGTACACTCTCTCTCGCTCACCCTGGGTGGCAGACGCAGTACCCTCTCAGGGCGTTGGACTGACTGCGCTGCACGAAGCACGACCCGTGGTCCCCGCACGTCACCAGGCCGCAAGGGTCCGCGGGGTCGTGCGTTACAACCTTGGTTGACCATGAATCCACGGTCGGTTTCGTTTCGCGCAGACAAAAGAAGAACGGCCGTACGCAGCAAGAAGCAAGTAGCAGAAAGCCGGCCAAGAAAAAGAATCCACATAGAATACGGGAGGCGTCAACGAACATCAGGGCGGGGGGAAGAAATACGCGAAGTAAAGAAGGAACGTGATGCGAAGAAAGAACGTCACCGAGAAGAAAGTAAGGGTGAATGCGCAAACCAAAATAATATTATGTGTAACTTCTGTAACATCCATCGCCCATCCATCGTCGTCCAAGGGTATACTATGTATACGCGACTCTGCCTTCTTGCCATTTGGTGAATAGTCTAACCTTCAAAAGCGATCTCTTAGTGGGATTCTTCTGTGTCTGCCTGCATCGGGTCTCGAAATTTACGGACCATCCCTTCGGTATGAACGTAGGCGGAACAACTGCGAGCGACGGTTGATGGACGAAACTCTGTCGGGAAACCATCAAACAAACACTAACACCCGAAAGGTAACCGCACCATCACCATCAGAAACAATCCCCGAAGCACCAGGCTTTAGCACGCACATCTGGTGCAAGCAGTACTCACCGTGGACGGGGAATAAAGGGAGAGCGAGGAAGTGATAAACGATGCGCACTATTAGCTGAACAAATGAATGCTCCATCGTGGCCCATCGTGCCCCATGCCATTCCAGCCCGTCAAGGCCAATCCCATCCCATCCCGTCCTATTCCACCCCATCCCATCCCATCCCATCCCATCCCATCCCATCCCATCCCGGCACGTCCCATCCATACCTTGTTGGAGGGCAGGCTGCGAGTGCTGTACCCGAAGGCATTAGCGGCCACCACCTGGAAGCTGTACACCAGGCCGTTCGTCAGCCCTTCCACGGTAGCCTCCGTCGGCAACACCCCCCCCCCCCCCCCCC
>FN649726.1:2928023-2941782 GCA_000310025.1 Ectocarpus siliculosus | reverse complement strand
TTTTGTAACCCTTTCCCGGGTAGCTTCGTTGGGAAACCCCCCCCCCCCCCCCCCCGCCACGCCGCCGGCCGCCTCATCCTCTCCCCCTTCCCCTTCCCCTTCCTCGACGTCTTCGGTCGCGTGCACGGACGTGATGGCCTCGACGTTGATGTCGGCGTAGGCGGTGGAGGCGATGACGACGTACTTGGTCAGGTCTCCGCCGCCGTCGTCGGCAGCGGCGGACCACTGCACGATCGCCTAAACCAACCAGCGATGCGGAGCGATGCGGACGAACGGCCTTAAGAACTACCGGTGTACTCCTTATTGATTTAGTTCTTTACATAGGCACTGCTGCTGCTGTAGATGTTGTCCTGTTCTTAATGCGATTCCTCTAGATTTCGATTTATTGCATACATCAGGTTAAGCCAGAACTAGAGAGTAAATTGAATCGATTCCCGCGAACTGGTTGGTGGATTTGATTTCGGCCCGATGCTCCTTTTTTTTTTGTCGTGTGACCCGTGTAGAGAGATCAAGTTGAGAGAAGTGGTCGTCCATTAATAATTTGGTTGATTGACAATATTCGAAGCATGAGAGGAGCAAACAACAACAACAACAACAACAACAACAACAACACGGAACATACAAAAGTACAGATGTGCACGCTTTGGCGGCAATTCGAGGGTTTCATTTCACCTGCTTGTTGCCGCCCTCTGCCACAACGTCGGTGACCATGCTCGGGTGCCCGTACACACCCGCTCTGTCGACGATCCAGCTGTACGTGGCCGGGGAAGGGTCCGCATTGCCCGCCGAATCCACAGCCCTCACCCTGATCTCGTGCCGTCCCTCCTGCACGGCGTGCGTGCGTGCATGCGTGCGCAGGACGACAGCAGGACGACGACGGGCAACCAAGACAAATCACAGGCAGCAGCAGCAGCAGCAGCAGCAGCAAGGACGACAAAGAGAGCGATGATATTTGTCAGGGAAAGGAGAGAGAGAGAGAGAAAGAGCGACAGGGAGCATGTGTCCAACACTCACACTCACACACGCATCGGACTCACCAGGTTGTAAAAAACAAAGTAGCCTACCATAACCCCCCACACACACGGCATGAACTACTAATTGCTAATCTATCCCGGACTCTTATAGCTGTGGAACAGAAGAATCTGTTTTGTTTTTGTAAGGAAAAAAAAAAAAAGCGACACGCCACCGGGGACCGAAAATCACGACCCTCGCCGCCCACCCAAACCACGAACCTCCAAGTCGTAGAGATGTATCACGCCCGAGCTATCTCCCTGCTGCCACACCACCCCGGCCTCCTCCCCCTCCCCCTCCCCGCCCGAAGTCGTCGACGACGATGACGACGACGACGACGACCTAGAAGAAGAATCACGACTCGCCGCCGTCCCACCCCCGCCACTGCTGCCCCCGCTCGACACGCCACCGCTGCTGCCGGCCTCCTCGGCATCGTCATCACCATCGTCATCATCGTCGTGGTCGTTATCGGTGTTGGTGTTGGTCTCGATCGGGTCGAGAGCGTACTCGAAGGAGGCCGCGTCCGGACCCCCCTCCACCACGAGCACCGTGCTGGTGAGGTGGGTCACGACCTCCGGCAGGACGACGAAGGTCGTGTCCGGGCACTCCGTGTCCACCTCCCAGGTCACTACCTCCGGCACCTGGCGTAGCGCAGCGTGGGGTTGGCGCGGGGAAAACAAACGAGCGAGCGAGCGGGGGCGGCGTCTTGAGAGAGAGCGCCCCACCCGGAGGACAACACCAAAAAATAACCACAACAGTGAAGCAAAAACAAAAACAATCACACAACGCGCACCACTTGTCAATGTGTCAAAAACCGCCGACAGAGAGACACGATAGAACACGCCAAAAATACGCGGAGGTCGTACAAAAACAAAACAACCATGTAACACGCGCACCATGAACCACGCCCCCCCCCCCCCCCGTCAAAAACCCCCGACCTAGAAAGACACAGAATACGGTAAAAAAAAACACTGCTCTACCCCCTGTGGCCATTCATTTCACCTGGTCGCTGCTCCCTCCTTCCGCCAGGGTCTCGCGAGCCCTCACTGTCAGCGCGTGCGTGCCGTCTTGCAGCCCCAAGAACTCGAGGGTGGTGTTGGACGTGGTGGCCCAAGCGGCGTCGTCGTCCAAGGGGTCCAGTCTGCTCTCTCCCGCCATCATTCACAAAAAAAAAAAAAACATTAACAACAACAACAGCAGCAGCAGCAACAGCAACAACAACAACAACAACAAGCGAGGGATGAGAGACGAAACATGTGTATACACGTCAACACCAATGCACTAAGTAACCTACACACACGTACCGTGCTCGAGATGCGTACCGTTGAAGGCGCGGGCTAACGCACAGGTCTTGTTGTTGTTGTTGTCGTCGTCTTCACACTAAAAACTGTTCCGATCTCTGCTCAGCACCCTTCAATATAACACCCGTACCGGCAGATGTGCGACCGGTTTTGCAGGTATCGCATGTGCACGCAACCAAGCACACACCCCTGTTTGGTATTTGCAGCCAACCTTTCGTTTGGTTGCAGAGCAATCGAGAGCAATCGGGGTGGAGAGAGGCTCTTGTGTGTGACCACGGGTTGGAGTAAAACGGCACTAGTGCTGTGAGCGCTGATTTGAAGTGAAGAAAAAAAAATAATAATAATAAAGAGAGCAATCGAGCCTTCGGTCGCACACCTGCTGTTAATTCCAACAGCACTCGTTCGCAACGTGGTATTCATGTTCAATCCTACGAGAGGGATGAAGCGCTATAATAATTGGCCAATCAGAACCAACCAGAGGCCGAGATGGCGGGAAGAAATTGTCATCTCTTGTGCCCAGAGCTACGAAGGCAATACCTGTATTCGAAGTGCCCCTCGTCCTGTTCCGCCCCCACGGTGTCGAGGATCTTGAAGGTGGCCATAGGAGAGGAAGCCACGCTCGACGGGCACGCTACGACCACCTGTTGGTTGACATGTAACCAAAAACAACAAAAACAACAACAACCGCGGGGAGGGAGCGTTGGAATGGTCAACACACCTGCGCCAGGAATTTCACCACACCACTTACCAAATGTTTTACCCTGCGAAAATTACAGTATTGTTACAACCACCACTGACGGATAGCAAAACACCACACAGCCTATCGGCTAGTCTTGTGTACGTACAATACCTCACAACAGCAGGCCTCCTGTAAATAAACTCACCGTGTCTGGGACGTTGGTGTCAACGGTCCAATCGAAGTATGAAGTAGCTGCCACGTTGCCCGCAAGGTCGCTAGCCCTGCATGGGGAGGGGGGGGGGGGGTACTCATAGTCGTGCATACCGTAGTCGTTAGACCATTGAGGGGGGGGGGGATTCGGCTCGGGTAAATCGTTCGCCTATTGTCAAACTAGTGCTCTTCTTACCGTTTGCCGCGGGGAAAAAGTGCGGGGTGAGGTGGGGGGTATAACTGGGTCGAGCCACAGCAGCGTGGGGTATCAATGTTTGTGAATGGACCCACGAGGGGGTAACATCGACAAGCGACAACAGCACTGGAATGACGCGTTGTTTAAATTACCAAACAAAATCAAGTACGTCGCGACGATCAACAAGGCGGAGGTGGGAGGGACATCCACGGTCGATGGACAATATGGAGTGAGTGAGTTATGCAGACTCATGTCTCGAAAGGATCGCTAGCATAGCAACCACAAAAAATAACGCCGAACTAAGGAAACCACCATCAAAGCAGAACCCTCCCCACGCCCCACCCCCGCTCTGTCGCTTACAATCAGACCCACACCACACGTGAAGGAAAACGAAACCACCATCAACTATCCAAGGGAGCACTCCCCCCCCCGCCACCCCTGTCGCTAACAATCAGACGCACGCCACGCATATTACCTGACGGAAAAGCGGTGGTCGCCGTTCGACAGTCCCGACAGTCCCACGGTGTTCGGCACGGCCTCGAAATCCGCCCCATCCAGGCTCGCCTCGAACGCGCACCCGCTGGGCAGCACGCGGGGGAACGCCGTGGGGTAGGCGGCGGCGATGGCGGCGGCCCCAACCGCCGAAGCATCATCGTCGTCCCTGATGGCCACGGGTTCAGAATGCGTGCCGCTGCCCGATGTTGATGATGATGATGAGCGCAACCAAGGAGATGACGAGGAGGAGGAGGAGGAGGAGCTGGCTTGGTCCTCCTGCTCCCCTTGGCCCATATCGACCGGTTCCTCGGGGTCCGCCTCGTCTCCGAAGACGGTCGCCGGCAGGGGAAGCTCTCCGAGGCACGTGAACTCGAACAGGGCGTTCGAGAGATGGGACACCTGTTTGCCGTCGTAATCGTCGAAATCGTTGTATATTTATTTTTTCTTGTTTAAACAAACAAACAGCAGGCCGCGGAGAAGAAGGCGTTCGTTTCGAGGAGGCTTGTTCGCGACATGGCCATGTAAACAACCCCGGACGTGTTCTCTGACCTTCACCAACACCAACCTCTAACACACTCGCTGGTGCAAAACCTCGTCCAACAAATACCAACGCCAACGCCAACGCCAACAGCAAACCTCAAACTCGAACCCACCTCCTCCGGCGTCCACAGCCAGTCCAGCTGGGGCGGTGTAGCGTCCCGCACCCAAACAACCTCCGCCGGCGAAAGGTCGTACAGCTCCGTCTCAGAGTCGTGCGCCCGCACCCGAATCCTGTTGACGCCCTCCCCTATCTCGTACAGCGTCACCGAGTCCGCCTGCATAGCGGGTGGGGGGGCAACGGTGGGGAAGGTCGTAGCCGGGCAGTGGAAGTCGGTGAGAAAAACAAAATGAAAGGCGAGGCCAGATTATGCGATGCCCAAGTGTCGATTCTGTTCATCCGAAGGGGTTCATCCGAAGGGGTTCATCCGAAGGGGTCCATCCGATGACGGATGGCGTTGGCGGGGAGCGTCAATCAAATGCAAACACGAACCAAACCAAAGGCACAGCAGCAAAGATGTGTGAACAAGCAGAGATCAGGCAGAGCACCCATCCCCCCCCTCTACCTCATCGCGCATTATCTCTCTCTCTCTCTCTCTCTCTCTCTCTCTCTCTCTCTTTTTACCCTGTCTGCGTTATCTGCCTCTGCCTCTCTCTCGTTCCGCCCCGTCTCTCCACTGCTGTGTTCCCTGCTTCCATTATGTTGAGGCCTAACAACATATGTTCCACCGCCCCGTTTCTCTCCACGCCAACGTTCTCCTCCTTCTGTCCTTCAACGTACACGCACAAGAACATCTGCTCTCTTAACCCCTCGTCCTCTACCCTTATCCTTCCCTCTTCCCCTCCTTCCTCCGTCTCACCGTCGGCAGCCACTCCAGCCTGTCCCAGTCCGTCTCCGAGTTCGCGACCATCATCTGGTACTGGTAGAAGCACCCGTGCGACGGCTCCTCCCCGGCAAGGGAGCACGCGAACTGGAACGCGGCCACCCCCGTTGTCATCACGGGGCTCGGCCGGCTCACCACCCGTGTCTCCGGCCTCGTGAGGTCAACCTCCCAATCGACCTTGACCGTGCCGCTATCAACACCCGCATCAGACGACGAGGAAGAGGAAGAGGAAGAGGAGGAGGACGTGCCAGAGTCTAGACGGCGGCGACGACCGTTACCGTTGCCGTTACCGTTACCGTTACCGTTACCGTTGCCGTCGTCATCGCCGACGCCGCCGGGGACGGAGCCGATTATGGCGCCGGGAGCGAAGACGGCCGCGGAGGAGGAGGGGCGAGCGGCGAGCGAGTAGTTGCCGGATTCCGGGACGGTGACGTTGACGCGGAACGAGAGCTCGTGGCTGGATACCTGTGAGGCAAGAGGGGTGTGTGGGCGGGGGCGGTGAAGAAGTGGACGCTTGCAGGGGCCGTCCCCGGCCTTGATCTAGAGAGGGGATGGCTGGTTCCCCCCTTTCGCACGTTGGATGCTGTGCTTCATCCTCCTGTTGAACGTGACAAAGGTTCATCGGGCGTGGAACAAGCTACAAACCTGCCTAGAGAGGAGCTCCACTTCCTCGCTCTCTCTCTCTCTCTGTGTCTCTGTCTCTGTCTCTGCTGTCTCTCTGTCTCTCTCTCTCATCGCCCACAGGCAAGCTTCCGTTTGGTTTTCTCGTGAGGTGTTTCGGGTCGCGAACAACAAGGACGCCGACGACTCCCCAAAGGCTCAACGCAACCAACCGATCAAATTCCACACGAAAGAGGGGCACGGGAAGGGAAAGAAAAGGATCATCACACCACACCAGGCGAACACCCAACCCCCCAAGCAAGTACTGCACCCACCTGCTGCGCAGTGATCCTAACAAACACCGTGTCATTCTCCTCCTCCTCCTCCCCCCCGTCCTCTGCCGGTTCCTCTCCGCCGTCCCCCTCGTCATCACCCGCCTCATCGGACCCGCCGTCACCGCTGTCCGCACCCGCCCCTCCCCCCTCGTCGTCCGACCCCGACCCCAACATGTGGGCCACCGCGGGAGCGGGGGTGGGGGCCCTGGAGCTGTGGGTGTGCTCCACCTCCGCCGCGGCGGCGACCCACAGGCGCCACACGCCGTCGTCGTTGAGCTGGTACTCCAGGCCGCACGACAGCTTCGAGCATCGCAGCACGAAGATCGCCTCCGCGCTGTGCGATGGGTTCTGGGGGGAGCGGGGGCGGGGGTAGACGGTGGCAATGCAAACAATTCGGTTGGTCACGCCAGGGGGGCGGCGGGCAAGGTTCACGGACGGCCACGGGCGGTTGGTCGGTACAAGCAGCAATGGACTGGAGCTTCAGTTAGTGGTGTCTGCTTGGTTGCGGGACCGGTTTATTTCGGTCAGTCCACGCTCACGGCACGAGGGGCACACAGGGAGACACGAGCTCGGGACCGATTTCTCTCGTGCGCGGTGGGCCAAGGCGATGGGTGAGCCAGGCAAGACGACGCCTTTCTAAGGAAGCGGAGTGTACCGCGTTGCTGCACCTGGGGCATGGCGTCGAGGGAAAGCTCGGGCACCGACATGTCCACCCTCCACGTGTACTCCGCCGTGTCTCCGAGGATTTCGTCTCGCACCTGGACAGAAGGCAGGAACGAAGGCACCCCAGCAAAAGTTAAGAAAAAAAAAAACAAGAGGACAGGGCCATCACTAGACTACAAACACGGGAACGAAACACGCTACATGCCCGTGTGTAGAGGCACGAGGCGGACCCCTCTGCGAAGCCCCGTTACCTGCCCGTCCGCGGACAGAACTTGCGCTACTGCTGTACTGCAGCCGCATCGTCTCGTGTTCCATCATAAGGGATTGCCCAGACCCAGGGGACGGACCACACTAATTCTGAACAAGATCCATAAGAAAAAATAATGTTCTCCGCCGTACCCTACCCCCCCCTCCCCACCACGCGACAGCAGCATGCATGTACTTCTACCCCAGGGCGTGCCCCACCTACTCCAATCCCGCTCAAACACGCCCTATACAAGGAAAACCCGGCCGCTACGTGCGTCCAAGGCTTCGCGCTATGCGAGGGCATCGTACGGTCTGAGGAAACACCACCAAAGAACGACAGCATTACCGCCAGGGTATCCAATACTCCCCCCCCCCCGCCCCGAGCTCCGTCCTGTCGAGGACGCGTGGTCAATGGTCTAACCGCCAAGGCATGCAAAACATAAGAATACCCTCCCCCCTCCTCCCCCCCCACACCTGCAGGCGGTACTCTCCATCTTCCAACCCCTCCAGCTCCAGCCCCCACACGAAACCCCCGCTATCGCCACCACCTCCGGCGGAAGACGACGAAGACGACGAAGAAGAAGAAGAGATGGACGAGGTGCCGTTGTTGTCCCCGGCCAGCAGCAAGAGAGCGTCCCACTCGGCCCTCGGCACCGCCGGCACGGCCTCCCACGCGTCGCCGGCCCCGGGGCCCGAGAGGAGGTATGACAGCCTGGCCGCCGCGTCAGCGGCAGAGGAGGAGGAGGAGGTCGCGGAAGAATCGACTGTTGCCGACTCCGTTTGGTTGGTGGTGGTGGCGGGTGATGATGATGATGATGATGACGACGTCGACGTGTTCGCAGAAATATCGGCAGCAGCAAGGACGTCTTCCACCTCGAACTCGAACAGAAACGGCGCCTGTTCCGGGCGGTTGAGCACCTTGGCGGGCGTGCGCACCATGACGATCTTTTGGCGTTGGAAATTGGGGTTGGGGTCCCGTAGAAAGACGGGGAGGGGTACGGGTGGTTAGTTAAATCACATCAGTCAGCTTGTGGGCGCTAAGGTTTACGTCGACGTCGTCGACGAGACTATTGGGCTGGCGTCCAGGAAAAAAAATCGTCAACAGACGCCAGCGCGAGCTGTGTGCAGACTTCGACATTGAGAAAAGATACATCGCGATAACAACCGTCCCCCCCCCCCCAAATATCTGTCCCCCTTCCCAATCGATCGCTCGTGTGTTCAAGGTCAGTCGCACAGGTAACACCCCAGTGCGGGGGAAACAAACACGCGTATGGTACTTTACTCACGTACCGCTTCGAGGAGTGGGCACAGCAGAACGAGAGGAAAACAACAACAATCGTTTGCTTCAGATCGATATGACAAGTACTCTGACGCTGGAGGCGGGACCCTTCTTATCTAGTCCCGCCAGTTCGGCGCGGTGTAAAGGATGTTGTGTGTGTCTAACCCCACATAAGGCACTCTGCTCGACGGTTTTCGCCTTCCGCCAGGACGCCTGCCTTACAACTGCTCCGCCTGTTTTTGTTGACGCGGCGGTCTACTGTACACCAACTAGACACCACCACAACCAATATACCTATACTACCTGTTCCAAAAAAACACACCTACCTGCGTCTGGTTGACGGCACAACACACACAAAAAACACACACCTCTCTTCTCTAAAACACACATGTTTTCTCCGAAACAAGCACACCGGCAAAACACACACAAAAACACACACCTCTCTTCTCTAATACACGCATGTTTTCTCTAAAACAAGCACACCGGCAAAACACACACAAAAACACACACCTCTCTTCTCTCGAGAAACACACACACCCACACCTGCGTCTGATTGACGGATTCCCCCTCCGCCAGCACCCGGAAGGGACACACGACGGGGCTGCGGTCGACCACCCCGAAAACGTTGAACGCCTCGAGCGTGAGGTTGTAGTCCCCCACGCCCAGGTTTTGCATCACCAGGGTGCCGTGGCTGTGCCCCACCTGCGGCAGCCGTTTCGTAACGCGCTGTTATGAAATATTTTTCGAGACTTGACGACCGACCACACCAATGCCTGGCACGAGGCGTCGTCGCCATGCCGCTGTCAACCGAATATGACTCGTGCTCTGACAGATCCTGGAATACTTGCGAGCGCGCCATGGTCACACGGAGAGTACTTATTCAAACGGCTTTTACACCAAAGCCCCACTGCAGTGGGCTCGTTCGTTCGGCCACAGCGGAGAGAGTCCTTCGCCAGTCCAAGGCGAGAAACAATTTGTACATACCAAGCAGGGGGGGTGCATCGATTGCTAAGGTTAACAACGACAACGACACCGATACACACTACCGACGGTCCAGCACGCGCATCCCCATCGCCAACCGCTGCAAGGCCATCTACAATAACCAAACGCCCACCCCCAACCCCTTTCTCCTGCCAAAAAAAAAGGACCCAAGAACCCCCGCGTGCGTGTCTACCTGTCCTTCGAGGGTCTCGAGCTTAGTGCACCCGCCCTCGCCGGAAGACGTCGGCTGCTGGTAGCTGTAGCTAGCGTTCGCCGCCAACGTCGAGCAGTTAGCCCAAGCCTCCGCGCACAGCACCACCGACCGGGAGAGGTAGTTCTGCCCGGGGGCGGACCCGCCGCCATCACCGCCCCCGCCTCCGTCGTCGTCGGTACCCCCGCCGGTCGGGCCCGGGGTCGCGAGACCGCCCCCGCCGCCACCATCATCATCGCCACCACCGCTCTCCCCGCCGCCACTCGATGCACCACTCCCGCCGCCGCCGCCGCCGCCGGCCTTGTCGTCATCATCCACGCCCTCCCGCGTCGGCGACAAGGACCACGGGGGCACCGGGGCGGCGGTCGGGGCCGGGGACGGGGGGGCGACGCAGTCCGCAGCCGAGGACGCCGGCACGGGGGCCTCCCACTGGAGGACGTAGCGGATCTGGCAGGACATGGCCGGCGCGCAGGCCACCCCGTCGTACGACGCGCCCAGGAGGACCTGCTGCGTCTCCGCCGCCTGGAACGGCAGGTGGCTCGGCGGGCAGAACTCCACGACCGTTTCCAGCATGCTCACCTGCGCATCGCGTGTCGTGTACCAGGAGGAGCAACAGCAGCAGCAACAACAGCAGCAGCAGCAGCAGCAGCAGCAGCAGCAGCAACAACAACAGCATGAGGTGCAGAGCCGTTATTCTTGTCGCTGCCCGGGGTCCTCGTTGAGTACAACAACAACCCGCCGAAAACCGGCGCAGTTGTGCAAAAAAACGGGCTCGAAGCGGGTCAAACCAAATACACACTTGCCGACCCTTGAGAACAACCACTCTCGAGCACCCCTGAGATGCCCCTGTCTCAGCAGTGGTCTTGCAAACTACCTCCATCTACGGGCACGAACGCGCCATGAATGAAGCACAGCGAGCAGCCGCGGAAAAATACCCTGTGCTCAACGAAAAAACTGCACGAGGCAAACAGGTGTTATCAGCCACTGAGCCCCCCGCCGTTTTTTTCACCTCCCAGTTGTAGGTGATGGGGTTCGGGTCCGAGCGGCCGGTGGGATCGACGGCCATGACGACGACGCTGTGGAGGCCGTCGCTGAGGGGGAACTGGGAAGTCTCGTCGCACTGGCGCCATAGGCCGCTGTCCACCTTGCACATGAACCGCGACAGGGGCTTGCTCGACCCGAAGGTGAACTGCGGGGGCGCCACGAGCGTCACACGTCAACAACGATGTCAAGAGCAAGGCAGGCACGAACAGGGGCGCGCGACAAGAGGCACACGACGACGACGACATCAACAACCATGAGAGAAAGGCAGAACACCGGCGACAACGGGAGTGATCGCTCGCCCCGCCGCCAGTCTAGGCCACTGCGAAACCTACGTCGCGGCTGGGTTTGAGAGTTACGATCCCGGCGAGGCGCGTGTTTTTGCCGCGTTTCCTGGTATACTGGAATGCGCTTGATCGTGAGTTTGTGTGAATGAAGGAGCGCTGAACCCTTCCCCAACGAAAACACGAAAGGGAGGCATACACCGCAGAGGAGGGATTCCTGTCTGTGTGACCCCCAGATCGGAGCACTTCAGTTATAGAGAGGCTCGTTGTTTTGGTAGAAACTGCGAACGACGGTTGACGCATGTAGTGAAACGAACACATAAAAAAGCAGCATGGCAAAACAACACCAACGACAACAGCAACCGCAACTTATAGCACCAACGACAACGGCAACTCACCACGGACGGCATGAGCTTGTCGGGGAAGGAGAGGATGGTCGTCACCGGCAGCGACGTGTCAGTCTCCCAGGAATGGCTTAGCGGCTGAGGGTCGCACTCGGTGCTGTTCGCCTTGCACGCGTACACACTGAGGAAACCAAAAGGATTCGGCACGTGAAACCAAGCAGCGAAAAGCAAGCGTAAACACCTATACGGTTCAAAACGGGAGGTCCGACTTGACAACGACGCAGGCTGTGCTCTTGCTTGTACAGCGCAAAAATCGGCCACCCGAAGCAAGAGCAGGTCTGGGAGCTGCAAGAAAGCAAAGGGGCTTTACTGCCCGCTGTGGCCGTCCCACGCGAAAGGCCTCCCGTAGAAAACACAGCAGGCAGCGAGGCGAAAAATAGATTCTGACCGTTGGGTATGTGCGTAGAAACAGGACGTGACACAACATATGTTCGATGCCCATCTAAACGTCACACGCCGAGCACGGCGCGCTGAAGGTGCTTGTTAGTGCTGGTTTTCATGTTGCACGTCATGACGTGCGCAAATAAAAAAAAACAGTGACACGGCGGTGCGGCACTCGTGTGTGTGTGGGGGGGTGGGGGGGTGGTATCCTGCGTCATCGTCGTCCGTACAAATACTTTGCTTCATCTGAAGAGTGCGCTTCGTTGGCTTAGGCGCGTCACAAGGAGCCCTCAAAAACCACCACCAACCGGCGGTTGTGTCGTAACTATCGCTAAACCTGTGCATGGGGTGCGGCGCGTCATCTCCCATATAATCTACCTTAACCTACGTCCCAGCACGCAAGCGCGCACGCCGCGCGCCCTCTTCGTCAAGCGTCCGGGCTCCTGGATATAACCAACCTACACGTACAGGACGTGATGGATTGTAGCCACCACGTGGTACGCACCCCCTCGCCCACGCCTCACCTAAGCTCGTGCGCCCCGTCGGCTAGCCCCGTCAACAGCAGCGTGTTACTGCTCGGCGCCACCGACGACGAGGACGACGAGGACGACGACATGGACGAGGACTCCCCCGCCCCCGCCGCCGCCGCCGGCGGCTCCACCGCCGAGTAGTTGCCGCCGTCCAGCGAGAAGAAGAAGACGCACGCCCCGCCCTCGTGGACCTCCCACACCCCGCCGTCGTCGACCGCCGTCTCGTTGTTCTCGTCCACCCCTGCCTCTGCTTCGTCGTCGTCGGCTGCTGGCGCGGGCGCTGTCTCAACGGCGGTTTCATCGTCACCGTCCTCGCCGCCGCCAGTAATAGCGCTTTGGACGCTATCGTCGTCGTCGCTGCTCGAGAGGAGGTTTACCCCCGAGGAGGCGGAAGGCGTCGCCTCCGACTCCGGGAGCGCGCACGCGAACGAGAAGAAAGCCGTGTCCACGGCCGTCACCGCCTGATAGAGGTGTGGCACGGGGTGAGCAGCGTGTGGGCGAGGCGTTGTAGGTGAGTGTGGCATACACCAAAACACGGGTAAAGAAACACCAAGCACTACTGGTATACTACATTACTGCTTCTGCTTGTACGATTTGGTTTCACATCGTCGTAGGCCTGGAGGACACCACGCACAACATAAACGCGGGTACAAAAACAGCACTACTGCTGCCGTACGATTTGGTTTCAGATCATCGTGGGCCGGAGAGCGTGTGTGTTGCTACAAGGGGAGAATGGGATATGGCCGAGAGCAAGCGGTACGGGAAGAAGGCCACGCGCCACGCATGACACACGTACGATAGTGCCAAAGCTGCGGAGGAGAGCCGTCACCCAACGTACTTCCCGCACGATACTTGTACATACATTCGATGTCACTTGCTTGGAGGCCTGGCCATCCCGCCATTACAGTGGTGGTCCGTACCAACGATAATGTTTGTCCCTCCCTTGGTTGTATTGTCACTCGTTCGGGTACAATGATCCTCTACGCCTGAGTCTTCTTCGACCCCTCAACCCTACTATTTACACACGCGTCACACAAAACATAAAACTTGAAATCCTCGGTCACCCTGCGGCAGTACTACAGTAGCCTACAGTACACAACCGCGTCAACTGAAAAGCGATACTTGTATGACCACGAGAACCTGGCCCCACAAACGACCCCCTGCGCAGCTTGCTACACACCCAACTTGGACGGACAAAACCAAAGCACCAGATAATATTACTGGTACAATTCAGTGAATAGGGTTAAACAAACTCAAAATAAGCCCAATCCCCAGCCGGTTTCCCTACACTCGCTGAAAAGACTCCAGCACGTCCCTTTCGACTGTTGTTATATCTCGAACGGGTGGGTAGAGTGTGAGTGTCATTCGGTGAGGTTATGAGTGAGGTTAAATCTCGAACGGGTAGTCTTGTGAGGCTATGAATACTTTCTAAAAAACAAAAATCGTCAAAAACAACAACCCCGAGCCCAAGGAAGCCCCCCCCCCCCCCCC
>FN649726.1:2917633-2927923 GCA_000310025.1 Ectocarpus siliculosus | reverse complement strand
ACCCCCCCCCCCCCCCCCCCACCCCGGTCGCCAAGACCCCTCAAAACGATAAAAACATAATTCACATCCTTAGGAGAAGCTGCTCCAAGTAAAGTGCAGACGCATGATTCATCTGTCTGTCTGGACTAATACCTGTGGGGCGCTGGTGAGGGACGTCCTTGGCCGCGCGTCGACGGACCACGTCCACACCGCCGGCTCGGGGTCCACGTTGCCGGCCTCGTCTACCGCCGCGATCGCCACCGTGTGCGATCCAGGCAGCTCCGAGGCGTACGGCCAACGCAGCCATTCCTGTGTGACAAAAAAAGGGTGATAGGCGTGTACGTCCAGAATTAAAAAAAAAAAAGTGATGGAATTGTGTGAAAAGAGAGAAACAATGAGTCAGTCGTGACCATCGCACAGAAGAAGGTCTGCCTGCGCTCGGAAGCAACGAAAGCGAAGGGGATGCGATCGGGCAGATGAAAAAAAGGTAGGAGCAGTCACTCATGCGAGTGATACGATACCAACGTATGGAAGTAAATACACAAAGGGGGGGGGGGGGGGTTCTGGTGATAAAGACGGGACTTTTCCATCGTTCAACAAAAAATCAAGCAACCATTGAAATGTCGAACGTAGTTGGTCGTGTTCGGCCAACGAGAAAAACGTACTTAATTTTCTTGCGAACGACAAATGATGGGAGAGGCGTTTTTTTCGTGGGGTGACTTGCCGTCGGTATGGAGGACATTTTTTTCAATTCAGGAAAAGGGGGGGGGGGGCACGCAGACAAGACATGGTTCCGTCGGTATTGGCGACACATTTGAAAAGGGGTACCGCAAGGCAGGCGCACACATCACTCGCCGTCTCCGCAGCACACAGCATGCAGCACACAGCACACAGCACACAGAGGAGGAGGAGCTTGTGGTACATGGGAGCAACATGTCCGCGCTGTTGTTGTGGCTGCCGCTGCTGCTATTCCTTCAGTTGACGGCACTGGAGGAGTAGCAAAAAAAAACGAGCAGCTAGCGGTCGAAGCGGGAAGATTTGTTCATGATCACCGGACGCTATACCCAACGCACAGCAAGAAGCGAGGTTGGCACTGTACATCACTCTATTATACATCCGCTGCCGTTGGTGATTGTTGGTGTTGGTGTGGCTGGTGTGAAAGGACCGAGGCCCAGAGAGAAAGAGATGCGCTTTTTCTTGCCGTTCGTTGGGATTTCGCGAACATCGTCCCGCAACAGGACGGTAGAAGGGCTCTCCATCTCATTACTCGTATTCTACTATACTTCCTGCTGTTGTTGTTTATGGTGGCGTGGTGCGGCAGGACTGTGCAGTGTGAAAGCGAGAGCCAGACGCCTTTGATGCCGTTGGGAACTATGCACGGACGGGCGACGACATCGTATCTTTACACCACACAAGCAAGCGCGGATCTCATCGATCTCATGGCAGCACCGCCTCCCCGTACATGTTTGCTGCTCCAATCACCGCTGTAGCTGCTGCCCTTGACTACTGTTGGCCTTCCTTGCTTTTGCGAGGGTGTTTGTGTTTGCTGATGTGCATAGATATATCTTTGAGGGTGAGATGCTAGGGGCTGACATTCTTGCGCATTGCCACACATACAGCATCGAGTGGGGACCAAGGGACAATGATTCAAAGCGAAGACAACTCGCAAGCTGGCCTCCTGCTTTCTGCCCATCTATTGCAGAAATCCGCTCGTGAATCGACGTCGTGGTCGTCGAGATATCAACAGTTTCGCGGAGAGAGAGCCGTGAGAGAAGGCCTGAACTTCTTCTTTTTCTTCTTTTTTTCCCATGCGCTACCAGTAAAAAATCCCCCAAAATCAGCTGAAAACCTGAAAATCTATCAGTGCCGCGATAACTGCCGACAACACGGAAAGTCTGCCCCTCAGGAGGCAAGAAAAGGTGGGGGGGAGGTTGTGTCCATAGGGTTTGGTTGTCCGGTCTCGCCTTGCTGGTGATGGCCTCTTCGAGCGCTGCCGATGCCAGGAGTACGGAGGAGTTTGTTGAAACCTCCACCACCAATGATGTCGAGTTAAGCCCGATAAGGTCTGGCACCTGCGGAACCCCGGTCAAAGAAAAAGGCGGCGCAATGAGATTGGAGATGGCGATGGTTGGGGGAGGGGGGCAGGAGGGGTCCTCAATCGTTTTCTGCAGGAATCGCTTCATCATCGATTGCGCATTGCAATCGAGGCGGAACGTCGCTTCTATGGAACTGCTACTATTATAGGGGTACCGCCATCAAAGGGGTCTTGCGGAGGAGAGGGACGGGGGACGGGGGGGTACCAACCACCCACATAAGAGAAGCCAAGGGGCCCTCCATCTGGAAACGTCGGAACACCCCTGGGCTACGCGGCAATCTTGGTCGCGGGGGGGGGGGGGGGATGGGCCTTATATGTCCCCGGGGACATTTTGACAAAATCCCCGGGGTTTCGACATTTTCGGGCGTTTTTTTCAGCGCGCGCGGGCGGGATCCCACACAGAGAGCTAGTGGAAATTATGGAAACACCCCAAGAATACGCGTCAACCTTGGTCGCGAGGTCTAGTGCATGGTGTAGGAACTAGTATGACGACACGAAGCCTACAAATGAAGAGAATTTTACGCGTTTTAGAATGCGGCACGAAAGTCTATTCAATGAATAGAATATCGGTCTTAGTAAGGACACACTAAATCCTATACGATAGACTGCTGCAAGGGTGCCGCCTAAACCCCCTTTATTGCGCTGCAATCTTGGCCCGGGGGGGGGGGGGGGGGGGGGGCTACGGTTTCCACATGGAGGGCCCCTTGGAGAAGCAGAGGAACAGACAAGGTACCTGTCGCCGGCATTTCGGTCTGGCAACAAACCAGGTCTAAAAATCAATATGCCACCTTTTCGTCACGAACCGACCAGCCAAAATCCATCGAGGAAACAAACACACGAAACCTGCACCAAAAACGAAATACAAATGACGCCAAACGCAGCCCAAACAAGCGCTTTGTTATCTTCCGCTCTTAACCTTGCAGTAGAAGAAGCGAAGAACAAACTCTCTTGTACATGCTACACAAAAAAAAAGTTGGCAAAAATTCGCGAGGAGGAGGGAGGAGGGATAACGGGATCATGAACAAGAGCAGCAGGAAGCTGGACAGGACAGACAGACGCGGACTTGTATGGGAGAGAGGCTAAGTCACACAAGATGCCCTAGGTCCTGGGCGAACCAAGGCGTGGATAGAAATGGCCGGGTTTGTCTGTCGGTTTGAAAGAGCACGGGGTCCCGCAAGACGCCAGTCAAAGGACAACCTGCAGCAAAAACAAAAATCTCGTTCTTGAACGAATAATGTAGAGGGGAACAATCCAACACAACGACAACGACCTGCCACTGTCCGCCATCCAGCGACAAGAATTGGCCGAGCAAAGAAACCCAGCAAAATAGTGACCTACACCTCTCAGATGCTTGGTCACATGGCCAAACATGAAACTCTACGATACGCCTGCCCCCAAGCCCTTCTCCACAGGCGGAAAGGGGAGGGAGTACAGCGCCATCTAAGTTTCAAAAATAATACGACGTCAAGCAGGACCCACCCCGCGAAGAGTACTCCATCCCAAGCCCCCCTGCCGCTCCAACCCCTAACCCCCCCCCCTACCCCAGCGAACAAAAACAGGTCCTTACCTCCACCTCCGCCGAGAGCGAGAACACCGTGTCACCCGTACCGCTGTCCACCTCCGGAGAACCGAGCACCAACACCACGAGGGCTCCTTCCTCCCCTCCCCCTGTAGCAGCTTCTTCTCCATCACTATCGCTGTTGCTGCTGCCAACGACGCCAGCCCCGTCGGTGCCTCCCGCGCTAGAAGGGACCGCGCCTCCGGTGTTGAAGATGGACACCGTGGAAGGCATGAGCTGCGGGTCGTCGGGGTCGCTGTAGCTGCTCCGTCGCCGTTTGCCGTGGAACAACGGGCGTCGAAAACGTGAGCGACGATTAGGCCGGTGAAGTGTTGAAAATAAAAACCATGGATTAAAAACATCGGTCCGGTTCACAAGAACAATGGCGACGAGAAGAGAGGGTGCAAAATTCACTTGCTTGAAAGATAGAGGAAAGAAAGAGGAACCATAAATATGCTGCTGAAACATCGCCCGGTTCATACAGTATTCTAAGCTAAGGAAGCACAACCATCTGCTGAAACATCACCCGCTTCATATTCTAAGCTTGAAACACGATACGGCCCCTTCGTGTGCGCGTTCTCGCACGGTTCGTCTTTGTTGCTTGAATCCAAGCGGGCGGGCATGGTGTCATACCGCCATAAAAAATATATGGCAAATAAGGGACACCGGAGGCAGATCGATACATACCACGGCACATCGCCGTAGTGCCGCATCGTGTGCGGCATAGTAGCAGCTGCATACGGGTACCGTAGCAGCTCACGAGCATTCCACGCGATTACGTGAGAACGGCAAGGACAAAACATACCACACCGATGTACTGCAAGGTGCACAATAGCACATATATACTGCAAGGTGCGCAAGAGTGCCTAAATAGCCGAATGCAACCACGGCGGTAGCATGCAGACAGGGTCATAAGTAGGACGCCGACATGCTCATGCGGCAGCAACGCAGTCAAGCATAGTAGTGCTTTGCGCCAACAGCCACAAGACTCCTTTCGGCTTCCTCACAAGCCATATCTCCGCACTAAAAGAACAAATTCGGTAAGAGTGCAAAGTCCAGAAAATAAAAAACAAACACGGGCACGGGGGCAAGAATGCAGTTGTAGCGCGCGGATGCAGTAGTTTTACCTGCTGGCTGCGGTCAGGAAGACGCTGATCTGCAGCTTCCCGGACCCGTCTTCCTCATCGCCGGTCCCACCGCCGCTACCGCTGCCGCTAGCCTGCTGCACGGAGGTCACCGACACCTGTCCCATCAGGCCGATGCCGTCCGCCACGTCCCACGTCGCCGTCAGCTCGACGCGGTTATCGAACTGGTATCGGTAGCGGCACAGGTCCTCGCTGAAACCGGCGGCATCAACGGCATTTGTGACGCGACGACGAGGACAGAATCCCCAACAACAATGGGGGACAAAAATGGGCGAAGGAGGCGGGGGGGGGGGGGGGAACGGCGGGGAAAATCAGCGGCGCCTCGCCGTGTTGTTATGGATCGATGAAGACGGTGTGGGTGCCATGTTTGGGTACGCTTTGGGGGAACAACGGGACTCGCGTGGCCAGCTCCCAACTTTTTCTGTCTAATAAGCGGCCGAGGCATCACTGGTAGCCATCATGTGAGAGGTCTGTTCCTTTTTGACACACTCGAGCTCGGAAGGGTTCTTTCCACACGCTCCGGCTGGCTCGCTCGAACAAGAAACGTCGACGTACGCATAAAACACCAAACCACTCCACTATGAGTTTTCTGTGGGGTGGGGGGGGGGTCTGGTTGGTGCACCGACACCGGACGACAGAAAACACACGTCGCGTATGGCGCATACTCCTGTCGTTGGGAGAGGGAAAAACGTTGGAATATATCGAAGAGCCGTCTCTACACAGGCAACGCGGGCTCGAGTCACACGACAGAAAAGACTGCCAAATCAATCTGACGGTATCGTAGCGAGAGAATATCAACCGACCTACCTGCAGTGGAAGGTGAAGAAAAGGAAGGGATCTGCCTCTTCGGGTCTGGGGGCCTCTCCATCTTGGCTCGGCCCGGTGTCCACGATCGTGTCGGGGGGTACGGTGTCGACGGTCCAGCTGCGAAGAAACAAACGAAAACAGAAACAGAGAAAGAGTCTTAACAACTACCAATAAACGAGAAAAAAAAAAAAAAAAAAACACACACACACACGCTCGGTCACAGGGTCCCAGATCGTGGCCTATAGAAGCACTGGTGTTTTCCACCGCACTGAGATGAAGTCTTTTCATTGGTCAGTCGATTAGCGTGGTCAATGCTAATAAAAAAGACGCCCCAGAAACTACCGATACACGCAACAACACCCACGTAAGACAGCAAGACTTGCCCCCATTTTCGTCCTGCCCCCTCCTCTCTTTACCCACAACCGGTGATTGCCATTTGCGCCGCTCACGTGTAATCCACGCTCTCTGTTTCGGAGCGTCCGTCGGCAGTGTAGTCGTTCTTGAGGGAGAGAGAGTGGACGCCGTCGAGAAGGTCTTCCACCGTAACCGACGCGTTCGCCGACAGTGCCACCGGCACCCATACGGCCGAATCCAGCGACCACTGTGTGTTGATGATTCGCGTGGGCATGTAATGACAGGGGCGGAACATTGATTATCGTGTTCACCGACCACACAAAATTGTTTCTTCTGCTTTCGTCGATGCATGTCGGTATGAAGGGGCCAAATATTGGGGTCGTGGTCACCGGCCACACACTTGTTTGAGGCGTTTTGATAAAAGTCTGCCCGTCGTCTTGGCACGCCTCTTGTGTGTGTTCATGACGCGCACAGACGTCAGCAATTTACGAAATACACCCGCGTGTTTAATACAAGTTCTACAAAACATATCACGACGCGTGTGAGAAAGTGCCGTTGTGCAAACTTGTGACAAAAGCTGGGACAGGTGCCTGTCCACTTAAATCTACATGGCGGTAAAAATAATTAGACTTCCCATAGAAGGAAGGCACACTGACGAACACGACTCGCATGCAACGTATTGATACATAGGCCCACCCGCCCTGAGGAACGAAGCGCATGGCCACGCCATGTTGGTAACGAGCCGACGAAAACCCTCTCGTGGTATTTTGCATACAATGTGCGATGGAGTTTGAGAGACGGACTACTATACTGCTGAGCCTGCGCACGCTCTATAAGCAGCTGGCCGGAAGTCTACCAAGGTTGGGAGGACTGGCGTGTATATGTAGGTCTGGCAGGGGTTATGCGGCGTCGACACACGGATACATATAATAGAGAATCTGCTTTAGTTTCAGGGCAGAGCTGGGGGACGCCGAAAAAAAAGCAGGACGCCCCATGCAATGCAGGCGACTCTCGGCCGCTGCTTGTTGTCACCTGCACATCTACGGCGTTCGCATGCGGTCACCAACCAAGTGACACCCATCAGAGGGGCAGCAGGTCGTTGCGGTACGCAGGACACACACCAGAGGCCATTCAACGAGTTGTACAACAGTAGTAGCAGCAGTAGCAGCGACCCATTCGACAACAACCTTGCTTGTCAACCCCTGGTCCAATCCCACAGCACGCCGGTATTCAACAAGGCAATGCCCGGTCATGGCCGGAGCTTCCTTCCTCCTTCCGGCTTCTGATGCCGCAGGCGGTCAAATACGTGTAACGCAACTAAACTCTCCGCCTCTACCTAACTCTGCGTATGTGTATCTGTCTATGTAGAGTCGGTCCCTTCGGGGTTCGTGCTGAAGCCAGCACCAACACACAAACGCAAAGCTGCGCCCTGCTCACCTCGACGTCGCACCCGTCATCCTCGGTGGTGTCCAGCGGCGTGCAGACGTACGTGAACGTGGCGCTCCTCTCGTTGGTAGTCCTGTTCGGCACTTGGTCTAGCTGCAGCAACGCCGACACCCTGTTGTTGGCAGAGCCGATTAGCAGCAGCAGCAGCAGTCCCACTGCTGCCAAAGGCCATCGGCGTGTTCTTGGCGTGTTCCCTGAGGACATGCGGAAATCAGCTCGCTCTCGTACTACCTCCTGGTGCTGTCTTCGGTCAACCCGCCTGCGCCTATATCCCCGAAACCGTAGCGCTTCCTCCATCATCATGCCATCCAGTTCTTCGATCGCGTGTCCCTCTGGTCCGTACCAGCAAACCAACCCACCACTTACAGAGTACTTACGACGGGCCGGCCCGTTCCACCTCCTCCACAACGGTCGCTAACGTTTCTAGGGCAACAGTACCTATTGGCCTACGTTGATACCTAGCAATGGGCACACCGGCAAACATACAGCGCACAGACAGGAGCCAGCGCCAGCAGCCCTCTCAGGGCGCGAATATTTGCAATCCATGGATTATAGAAGAGAACCACAGTCCAAACATCCAGACGGATCGAAACCCCGGGAAACCGCCCGGAGTGTCCCCGAAGAGGTTCTTCTCCCTCTCCTATAAAAGCAGCGATAATCACGGCGGCGGAGAGCCGTCTGAAGGCGGCGACACGCACCCGCACGCTGGGGGAAGACGAGGAGACAACACACAACGATAACTGGTGAGATCCCGTCCCGACAGGCGTCCGTGCATCCTCTGTGTCTGTGCCTCACCCTCACCCTCTCTGTGATGTTTTTTTTGGAAATAAAATAGCAACGGCCGCACCCGCACCAGCGCCATGTGTGTGTTGGTCTGTCTCCTGTGTTGCAGCCTCCCTCATGCTGTCCCACGTGTCGATGCTGCTCTGTACCTGTTGTTGCCGTCGTACGTACGTTGGTGATCATGTGCCTGCACTGGTGTGGTCAGGCCAGGCCAGGCCCTGCCTGTTGTCCTTGCCGTATAGTCCGGAGTCTTTTCTTCTGGCTGCTCGGCTGTATGGTGGTGCTACAGCAGTGCTGGGCTGGTAGAGGTGCAGGCATTGTGCACGCACTTGCCCAACCCCTTAACTTCATGTGTCTACCCTCCATGTTCGCGTCGTGGGACCCGTGGCCTGCCGTGCGGTAGTGTCATTGCTAGGAATGCTTCCATCCAGTGCTGCTCTGTCGGCCTCTTACGGTGCTCGTCATGCTGGCGCTGCGGGAGCCTTTGCGGGCTACCCTGTACAAGCCCACCCCGTACAGCAACAACAGCAGCAGATATTGACCACCAGCCCTCCGCCGGAAACGCAGGCGAGACGGGTTGATGTTTGACAAGTGCGGTTCGACGTGACACCGGCAATGTTTGTTCCGTGGGTGTAGCACGCCAGTGGATTGTCGCTGCTGTGCTGTACCTCGTGCCTTTCAACGCGTGCACGTTCGGTTCGCTGTTTTCGTGTACTCAGCGGTGGACGGCGAAACGTTTCATTTGTCTTGTCTTGTGAATCAAATATGGGGCAAGGAAGATTGAACTCGTTGGAGTAGGTCTACAGTGGCTCCCGTCGTATCCCACGGTTTGTCATGGTTGGTAGTCATGATGCCGCATGACGAACGGCCCTTGAAGCGTGGTACTGCTGTCGCCTCCACATTGTTACCCTGTTTGTCTGTGACACGCCACTTATTTTTGTGCTCCCGGCTCTCCCATACGGCGCAGGTCATGGGATGAAGCCAAAAGAGGTGACGAAAGCAATGAAGGCGTTGCACGAGGACAGCGACATCGACATCAACAAGCGCGCGGTGCAGAACGCAGCTGCCATTGTGCACGGGGCGGAGAAGCCGAGAGATGCTGCCGATGCGTACGAAGAGGTGTGTCCATGTGTCCGTTGAGACTGTTGCCTCTCTTGTTTGTGTGTGGGATGTTGGGTTTTGCTCAAGGCGGTATCCGGGCGACAAGACACATACGATCGCAGGTGACAACCGGGAGAATATATGCCCCATGACACCAAACCAAGAAATGTTGGAGGTAAAAAATGTGTGCCGTGCCGTCGTCGTGGTTTTGCGCTGATGCCCTCGATGTTTCCGGGCGCTTAACATGTTGCAATTTCAGGTCATGGCCGCGACGGCCGACGGCGGAGTGTGCGAGATCAAGATGGATGACAGCGGCCGCCTGACGCACATCTGGTGGCAAACGAGAGAGCAGGTAGGTCGCCGGTCGTTGTGCCCCATACGAATATTCCCCAGCCGGAAGGTTTGCTTTCATTTTAGCATCTCGCACGTACCGCTTCGCCGTCCGCAAATGTAGGACGTCTGACCGAAAGCACGCCGTAAGCAAGGGTGGGGGTGCGTTGTGACGCGTCCAACACACGTCACACCCACAATTAAGTGCTCTCGATCCCCTTCGACGTCATGCTCCGAATACGCAGGTGGCGCTTTGGAATCGGTACGGTCACGTTGCGCTCTACAACGACACCGCTGTCAAGAACAGATACCGTATGCCTCTCGGTGTGCTCACTGTCGTCGATTCGGAGTATCGGACGCGGATCGTCGGCCAAAGCATAACGGCCGACACCACAACGGACACTTTCCTGTGGATGTTGAAGAGTGCGTTGGAGTCTCGCGGGAAGCAGCCGGATACCTTCATCCAGGACGCGGACACGGCGATGACAGCGGCGGTGCGAGAGGTGTTCCCGGACGCGCTGGCGAGGCGCAATTTATGGCACCTCAACCAGAACGTTATCAAGGCCCTCGCTAAAGTCCTTGGTGGGTACATGAAGGTGCGCTCTACTGTGTGTGTTGGCGTGGTTAGTCTGGCCTCTCGTATTGTCCTGGTCGCGCGACATACGCTGCCCACTCTAGCCCCCCTCCCCCAC
>FN649726.1:2901076-2912323 GCA_000310025.1 Ectocarpus siliculosus | reverse complement strand
AAAAAACCCCCCCCCGCCCTCTATCGCTCTCTCTCGTGTAATTCAACACCTCAGAACCTCAACGATTTCCTAGAGCAGCACTCCGAGGAGCTGGTGCTCGAACTCCGCCGAGTTGACTCTTCGCGGTCGCCGGTAGAACAAGAAGGGCTGGAGCATGAGGCCAAGCGAGAGGAGCTGGGGGGAGAGAAGCAAGAGGAGGCCAGCATGGCGAGGGGAGAGGGTGCGGAGGGGTACCAAGACGGAGACGGCCACTTCAGCCAACGGGTCCACGAGCTGTACCAGGAGTTCCTGAAGATCTTGCAGTCGAATCTCGAAGGTGACTTGCGGCGTGTGACACGTGCCCCGCGCCGCGCCGTTGGCAGTGTAGATAGCCAGCCGAAGCGAGAAGCACGACGAGGGGCCGGCCGCCCGGTACTCGAGATCTAGCTGTGGTCGCCTGCCAAACGGTGCTCGCCAGCCAAACTTTGCTAGTGCTTCGGGATTCCTTCCGTCTGCAAGAAGGGAGGCGGATCACGTCTTTTGTGAGGGTCATTGTGAGATGCATACGCAAACGGCTGCTGCTGCGTATGCACCAGCGAAAACATCGGCAAGACGGGAAAATGCACCCACCCTTGGCGCGATCTCGCTATGTTGCTCCAGAACAAGAAATATGTACAACGAGAAAAAGGTTTTCTGGCCATGCCTTCCCATCCCACCGATCGGGGCTGCGTTTACGTATTTTCCACTCGAAAGGTTTCTCCTTCTTCCTCATTTCTCCTCCTCTCCTCCTCCCTCTGCTTTTATTTTTGTGCGTGCGTGTGTAGAGTTTTTGCAAGCGGAAGGGTTGACGGAGACCCAGCTCAGGGACGCGTGCGAGAAGGAAATGCGGGCGAAGGGTGGCAGGGGGGACTGTTTCATGCACACCCTCATCTCTTCGTGGGAATTCTCAAGGCAAGCAGGCGGGCTCATTATGCGGGTCTTGCCTTTTGAAGCCCTAGGTCAAGTATCGAGGCATTGGACACATTACATCTCGATCATTCTACATGAGGCATGCACCCTGCATGCTCACGTGGTGGTTCTCGCTTGGCGCATTATCACGTCGTACAGGCGCACGAGCACCATTACGGAATACTGTTAATGTTCGGCAGCGCCGTCGTTGAAAAGAAACGCGGCGTCAGTCTTGGCCGGGCCCTGTTCTTGCTGCAATGCTTGCATCCTCGCACTTTTCTTCGCACCGATTATACCCCGCGTCCCTTTTCCCTAACTCTGTCTCTGTCTCGTTCCGTTGGCTGCGGTGCTGATCTCGGTTCTGTCGGCGCCCGCGCGATGCCCTTGTGCTCTCTCAAAACCTCGTGCTACGGCTGGCTGCAGTTTCATCGCGCTTGTTTCGGACTTCGCGGCCGAAGGGATGGGGTCGGAGGACGAAGAGGAGGAGGAGGACGGGGAGGACGATATTGACGGCGACGGGGCGTCGGTGGATGCCGCCCGGTCGTTCACTTACGGTTCCCGTCTTGACGATGGAGCTGGAAGCTTCGACGACATGATGAGTGGTAGTCGTGAAGCAGTAGGGGAGCGCCGTCTCCTCCGAAGCCATAACCGCCGGTGTCCTCGCAGCGACAGGAGCAGTAGCAGCAGTGGAAACAGCAGCGGCCGTAGTCGAAGATCGCCCTCTCCGCCCGCGGCAGGTGCTGCTCCAGACGACGCGCTTGCCGGGCGCGGAGCGGCAGTCGTCGCCTGTAGTAGTAGGAATCTAAGTGATGGTGCGAAAGACGGGGCTGCTGGCGTGCGGACGGAGCAGCAGCGGCGGCCGGATGGTAGTGGTCGTGCGGGTGATGGTGATACTCCCGGCGGTTCAGGCAGCAAGGCTAGAATACACAGCGACAGCAGGAGGGGTAGCAAAGAGGCCGTCAGCTGTTGCGACGATGCATACCGTGGCGACGATGGCACCGAGTCGCAAAGAGCAGGAGGTTCCGCCAGGATAGAAGCGGGAGTAGGCCCGGGCATGCAGGAGCTGTCTATGAGGGCGGAAGCCAAGTGCTAGTATCGTTGTCGTTCGGAAAACGAAACAGGTGCAAGCTCTTGCCGCGTGGTGGTTTCGGAAGCTGCCTGCGGAGGGAGAGAGGGGCATCGCATTCCACCTTCCCACACCGAAGGAGGATTCCGCCGTCGCTCGACTTGGCTCCAACCCCGCGACACCGCTGACTGCTGCGAAAGGCACGCGGTTGCCAACCTTCGAGACACTATACGCCGTGCTCCTTCCCCGCAGACTGCTGTTCCAACCCTATTATAGCGAGTGCGGAAGTTTTCGTGCTGCTTCCAGGCTGTTCCATGGTAACCTTCTTTTTCAAGTGTACTGGCGTTTTCGGCGGAAAGCGCACAAATGCATTAAAAATTGGTCTAATTGGGGACAAAACTGCGCGCGAAAGTGCGAAACCCCGTCAACCACAAACCTCCGCTGTATTTACTTCCAACAATTAAGATTACACGAATGGCATGCGCGTGCTTTTTACACCTGTCGACAAAAAAAAATTCCACGGCAAAGACGGCTCGAGAGCTGGCTTCAGCGCAAGGCACCATACACAGTATATATACTCTTCTTCGGCGTGGGGGGCTGATTTAGCTGGCGCCAAAGCGCCCTTCGTTCCCTGCGGTACGTCACTCGGCTTGTCTGCTGCGACACGAAGACTTAGATACAGATCGTGCAATGATACATCACAGGACACTTATTCTACCAGCCATAACCGGAGAGAGATTACACACCACCACCACCACCACCCCCAACACACACGTTAACACAAGCCCGACACTTCTTCAATGAAACGGACAGGGACGGCAACACGGTCCCCCCACCAAGCCCACCCCAATCCGTTGCTCCTCGAAATTTTGACATCCCCGGCAGCCGTCCCTCCCCGTGCAACGCACCAGAACAAACGCTGCTGCACGCTCATGAGCCAAAATCCGCCTTGGCGAGCCCGTCGCGCCCCACCCCGCGCGCGCTTAAGCTGGGAAGACTCCACGAACGCGAGCGCGATTCTTCTGGCGTCTTATAACACCATTATCGGGCGTGGCGTCGTCGCTGTCGTCGTCGTCGTCGTTCCGTCCGCGCACCGGTGCGATGGTGCTTCCGGGCAAAACACCACGCACCCACAGCAGACCCTTGCAGCATCATCCGTCTCCTTTTGTGTAATAATCGAAACCCCTTCTTTTCAGCAGGGGTTCCCCTTGAGAAGGTTCACGATGCGCGGCAGCAGCGGCACCATCGACCCCAGATTCTCCTTCACCGCCTTCACGCTGCCCGGCAGGGTCACCACGAGGGTGTTGTTCCGGGTGCCCGCCACCGGGCGGGACAGCACCGCCAGCGGGGTGAACTTGAGACCGCCCTGGTAGATCGCGTGCACGACGCCAGGCGCCTCCCTGCGGCGGGGCAGGCACACACGGGCGACCAGCACAGCAGTAGCGGGAAAGGAAAATAACGAATAATGCGGGCGGGACGAACGCGGCCAGTTATATCGGGGGTTGGTGTTTTGTACAACGCCTTTGTTCATACCACCGCTCTTCGTTCTCTAGGGACCGGAGGGGGGGGGGAGGGCGGGGAAAGGAGACAGTGGAAACCGTTGGTGGCGAGTGGGCTTTCACCACAGCGGTTAACGGCAGCAGCTCTCGCGCGAAGAAGACCGTCACCACGTCACACATTGCTGACCTGTGAAGCAGGGGGCGAATGGCTTCCGGCGTGAGGTCTCGGCGCCCGAACCCAGTGCCCCCCGAAGTCAGGACCAGGTCTATCGATGAGTCGTCGCACCACTTCTTCACCGCCGCCTGCACCGGTTCGCGTAAACAGATCCGTCGAGATCGGGTTAGAGGAGAGCTACCGGTTCATGGCAACGAAGTAATCGAAATCGGGGTTAGAAGAGAGCTACCGATTCAAGCAAACAAAGGCATCGAGGTAAGGGTTAAAGGGGAGGTACTGGTCAATGGACACAACTCCATCGAGATCAGGGGTGTAGGAGAGCTAGCGTGTGAAACTAGACTACGACATGCCGGTCATGACAACAGCACGTGGGGAGGGAGGGGCTAAAACACCCAAGAGGAAAAATACGTGGTGACGGTCGCAGCGGGGGGGGCTAGCACGGCCAGTTTCTTGTTGTACAACCTCCCTACCACTGACAAGCTCCCTCCTTACACTACAACAAACCTGAATTTGTTCCGGCTCGTCAGGAACAACGAGGGTGTCCACTACGGTTGTGTCAAAAGCCAGTTCCTGTTCGATTGTCGAAAGAAACAACAACCAACAAAAACGGCCAGAAGGTTAGGGCGGGGCGGGGGGGGGGGGGTGTGTACTCATAGTCGTGCATGCCGTAGTCGTTAGACCATTGACCTCGCATCCCTACAAAGCCGGGACGGAGCACGCCGGGTTCTCACCGGACCAGGCTCTCACATCACCAAGCGCGAAGCGCCGTGAGGTATTCGGCGAGTCGCATGAAGGGTGAGCTGCATCCTGCTAAGGGTGTGTTCGGTATCTTGTGCTTACTTCCTTGCGTACGGATGACAGCTGCGTATGACTTAATTTATTTCCTGGTGCTTTCACTTCCAGTGACAGTTGTAAGCACTGTGTAACTGCCTCGAAGATGCTTGACCATTTTAACACAACGTGGTGCGATCCCCCTTGCGCGGAGTGAGGGTTCTCCACCCCGCACAACATGATCTACTCGACCACCATTATGGTTACCGCCAAAAAAAAAACAGAGGAAAAAAAAAACAAACGTTTGCCTGGTTGCCGAGTTCACGAAGTGAATTGGCTTGTTTTACAACGTCGTTGCCAAGCGACGAAAACCCAATCCCAATGGCAAACACCGAGGGGGGGGCTTGTTTTACAACGTCGTTGCCAAGCGACGAAAACCCAACCCCGGTGGCAAACACCGGGAGGGGGGGGGCGGGGCGGGGGGGGGGGCAAGCGAGCACCCTGAGACTTGGGGCGCGGCATTGCTCCCGGTACACGGCCCCAAAACATCGGGTCCGCCAACCGCCGTGACAAGCGCCCGGGCGTGAGTGTAGAGACAGCGGCATTTGCCCGGTTCGAGTGCCTTGATGTCCAGAGGGCGGCCGGGAGGGGCTGGGGGGAGGCCTCCTCGTATTCATACCTTGTTTTCCAGGACCTGCCTCATGGCCGGGCCGCTGAGGTCTTCGTAAACCCCCTGCGAGGCGCGGTCGCTGACGGTCAGCAAGCAGGCGTTCACGTGAGTCCTGCGGGCGCCTCCTGCGTAAGCAAGAAAGATAACAAGCAGCCGAAAACGAATGCGAGAGAGAAAAGAAGCGGGGGGGGGCGTCAAGAGAGAAGGAGAGACGAGAGATCCACATTTCTCAACTACAGTTCTCCTTGCGGCAGAGAGAGTGAGCGAGTGAGCGCGAGGATGTGCCTCCACCCGTTCACACGTTCGATTGTAGCCGATGGGATAATAGAGCCGATTCGGGCTCTCTCTTCAGAAGCCAGCGAGTGCTCAATCACGATGAGGTAGGCCCTGCTCTTGACCCAGTACACAAGTCTTGCTTTTGCGCACGCACGCACGCACACAGAGATTGGACGCACGTAACGTCAATAGCATGGAACAACAAAAAAACAGCGCGCCGGGTGCATCCCGCATTCGAAACAACGAAATCGCGGTCATCCGGGCCACTACTCCCTCCACCACCAAACCCGTCGCAACTCGCCGGTTCAACCTGTGCAAAATAAAGACAAATTGCGAAAAAAAACTATGCCGACATTCGAAGTCTCGTCTGGTAAATATACCGCGCACGTTATTCAGCCCATTTCTCTCACCGGACCCCTTCCCGTGCGTGTGTCCATGATTGCTGTGCCCTTGGCAACACGCACTTCCACAGTCGCCAGGTGGCGCCGGCGGCGATACCCCCCCCCCTCCGTTTGCCGCAACAGTTCACTGCCCCCCCCTTCTTGCGCTCTGCGGGCGGTGAGGGCGGGAAAGACACGTACCCCGTGGGACCGCCGCCGCCGCCGCCACCGGGACCGTTCTCCCCGGCGGCGGCAAGCGGCGACACCGGCGATGGTGTCTTTCCCGTAGCCAGGGCGACCGCCTAAACGTTTCGAGCAAAAACGGTCGTCAAGTGCTTCTTATTTCTCATGAAGAGGGCGGGGGGTGGTTCCAAGATTGGGTCGTGCTCATGCTCTTTCCTGACCGCAAGCACCACGCTGTGTGTGACACGCACAGGCGATCGCATAAGCGTTCCAGCAAGAAAGGGAAAGTTTTTTTTGCCGTAAAGAGGGGGGGGGGGGGGGGGTCCAGACTAGGTCGTGCTCTTTTGACGTAAGGCGCTGTCTTCACTCGGGGGAAACGGCAGCACGACACACACACACACACACACCCTACCGAGTCGTGTCCGTGTCTCCACCTTCCCAAACAACATGCGTGTCTGAACTGATGCACGACCAATGTTTCAACACCAAAACAACAAAACTCTTGGCCGCCGGTATGCTTTCGTTTTCAAAGCAAGCGCACCGAGACTCAGAAGTGCGCGCGCTTTAGCTCACGGCGATTTTTCACCTTCGCGTGGAAGCAGCTGACACCCGACGGAGGGGGCAGCTCGCCGATCAGGATAGCGGGGAGCTGTTGTCCCGCCGCCAGCTCGCCTTCCCCCCGGGGCACGCACAGGAGCGCGTTGGCCGACTTCATGGACAGTAACCTGAGACAATCCCCCACGAATCCCAGAAACATTTCAGGGGCGAAAAAAGCGTCACACAGCGGTAAATCATGGATCACTACAATATGCATGTTTTCCCCGAGTTCTGTTGTATTCGGGAGGTGTGGGAGAGGGACCTTCTTGATCGAGAGTTTTTGTTTTCCCATAACACGAGAATGACGCCGATCGGTTCGTTGAAGATGGCATGCACCCGTACACACCGACCAAACTACGACGGTCACCCCTGTTGCCATCATTTTTACATTTTTACCCAACGACACGTGCAAACTCACTCCGGGTATTGTACAACTGACGACTACATGCCCCCCTTCACCCACGACGAATTGCGGCCACACCGCTCACGCCTGTTGCATGACATGACTCGTCTCACCTACAGCTCATCTGGTTGCCCGTGCTAGCCGCGTCGAAACGGCCCGCGATGTTGTTCCAGGACACCACCGCGCGGTGGTACTCCGGCCGGACGGAGTCTAGTCGGAGGGGGGCAGTCAAACGCGCGTCCACCTGATACGTTTCCCCGAAGGATCGGCACCACGCGGCAGGCAGAAGGGGCAGGGGGGACGCCTAACTGTTGGATTGGGGCCGGCGGGAGGGGGGGGGAGGGGGGGCGGAGGACCAACCGCAGCAAGCCCCACCATACTCGACGGGGCCAGTGCCTTCGGGACGATTTCTCAGATCACGATCCCACTCGTCCAAGTTATGAAAAAGCTCGTACTTTAGGCAAAGGGGGCATGCGTATACTTTTTGTGACGGGCGGGCCGTGTGTACGGGGAGTGCGACCAGAGATTCACAGACCAGGGAGCACGACCTCCCCAAACCCGCAGCACGCCAAAAAACAAACATACCTACTCCTCCACCGTTATGCTCTCACTACGAGGCGCGTCGGTCTTCCTCACGCGGGCAATCGAGGTACATAAGTGGTGGCAAAGGACGCCTTCGACAGTGCCACGGACGGGATGCGGCACCAGAGGCAAGCACGCAAAGGGTGGGCAGGCGCACGGGGACCCCCCCGACCGTAGACACAAAGTCACCACTGTCTTCCTTTTTTTTTCACCAATGCGCCCGTGGACACCATTCGCACACTCCTGCCTGCCTCTATTACCGCTGCACCGCTAGGCTTTGACTACACGCTCGGTACGCACGCACCTGCGCCGGCATGCAATCGGGAAGGGCGTAGCCCCGCATTCTTCGCAGCGCGGGGGCCACGAACAGGTGCGAGCACACCAGGCTACTCGCCGGGTTGCCGGGGAGGGCGAAGACCAGGCGGGGTCGGGCGGGGCCGCCGCCGCCGTCGTCGCCGCCTCCCCCGGACGTCGTCGCGAAGGTCGTAGGCTTGCCGGGCTTCATGCGGATTCGCCCGAAGTGAACCGTCCCTAGCGACTGTTTTCGCAGCGTTCGTCCGCGAGAATATTGGGGCGAGAAAAAAAAAAAGGTAGCAACATACCCAAATCAGCGTGGACACGGAGACACATTACGGTTTCAGAAAGACAACACAGCGCGGCGTCTTTTGCCGCAAGGCCCGTGCCGGCGGCACCGGGAAAACGTTACGGGCGGGGGGGGAAACAAGAGAGAGGGATACCAAAAAGGATTTCATCGCCGCGCTAGCCTTTCCGTACCCGAATGCATCGAATACTCCTACCGTTTGCTCTAAAAAGGCGGAGAGTGTGCTGTTGGCTGTCTGCTGTAACAGTTACAAAGGAGACACCAGCGGCAAAACAAAAAACAAGCTCCTATTGTGACTCCACACCGCAAGAAAACCAACAGCTGGACGGGTTCTCTGCACGCCCAAAAAAATCTGGTTACACTCCACACGCGCGTAAGGCACCTCGAGGATGGGTTTAAGCAGGTCGGCCTCCCCCATGGAGACCCCTCCGGAGGTGACCAGCACGTCGCACTGCTCCAGGGCCGCTTCCACGGCACCCTTGAGCGTAGCTTCCTTGTCCTTAACAATCCCCAGGTCCACGGGCACCCCACCCATCGAAGCCACCGCCGCGAGGAGGGTGGCTCTGGGAAGAGTCAAAAACGGTGATTTCGAGGTTCGAGGGGGGCAACAGTCGGGGGAGGGGGGGGGGCGTACTCATGTAAACGCATGCCGTAGGCGTTAGACCATTGACCTCGGTATCCGTACAATACCGGGACGGAGCGATATGGCGGGTTTTCGCAGCAGTCGGGGGAGGGGGGGATATAAGCTATCAGGGGAGCCAGGAAACGCCTCGTGGTTCTTGGCAAGCGTGTGTGTAGACCGTTTTATAGGCGTAGTAAGACGTCCCACCCCCCTCCGACGATCAGTGACGAGCCGCCAGCGGACCCGCCGGCGATTCTCAGGACGGCGTCTTAGCCTCCTGGCATCTCCTCCACCGGAGGTATTGCTGTAAAATAGCAGCCTCTCGACCTTTCTTTACGACAACGGCAAGGTACTGCTGTAGCAGCCTCCGACCCTCCGATTGGCAGGGGGACTACCCACTTTTCTTGCGGCAAAAGGCCAGCAGCAAAGGCCATTCCATTCACCTGTTGCTGTCGCGGATGAAACCGCCGCAAATCTTCTCCCCGGGCTCCACCAGCTCGTCTCCCGTAGACATCACGCCAACTCTCGGACGCGGAATAACGGGCGCGTCAGCCACCCCCACGGTAGCCAGCAGTCCAATCTGCCAAGGGTAGATAGGCAGGCATAGTGGGAAAGCAAAGGGGCACATCGAAACACAAGACTGGGGTTCCTGGACAATGCGCTTGGCCCTCAAAAAGTGTGCCCCCAAGAACGCGCTCAGTCGTGCACAAAGCGCGCAGAGCAGAACTGAAAATACCTACTACATTGTATCTACATGTAAGTGAAGTGATAATACAGTAGCCACCAAGGCACAGAACGAGCAGAGGATTTACGCACATACAGCAGTAACGAAGGAGTGTTGATCAAGCGGTGTCACCAGGGCCCGCTCTCACAAAACGTCACTTGATATCCCTGACGACTCAGGCCCCTTCCGTAGGCGACGGAGCAGCAACTTCCCAAGGTCGCCGTAGCCTCATCCCGCTACACAGGGCAGGGATGCTTGTGTCCGCAAAATCCTACTCTTCCAATTAAGGAAAAATAAATACACGCACAGAAAGACTACCCATTCGAGATATACCCACAGTCGAACGGGATGTGGTGGAGTCTTTTCAGTGAGTGGAGGAAAACCGGCTGGGTACTGGACTTATTTTGAGTATTGTTTAAGTCTATGCACTGATGATTTATATCAGTGATGCCAGCTGGTGCTAAGTACAAATCATCTGTATAGGAAACTTACATTTTACAATACATCCCCTGCAGTTCTCTACTGGGTCAATATCGGGGAGAATCCCTCCGTTGTGTCGTGTATTGTAAAATGTAACCTTCACAGGGGACACGGCGCAGTGTCTATTGACAGCTTGCTGGTTTGTTAGATTGTAGGAACAATACACCTGTCATCCACTCCTCTAGACTAGTTGAAGAGTACGTGTGCAAGAACGTCAGAAATGGCAAAATATTGTGCGACACAACTGGCAGAAATCTAGCGCAGCAAGGGAGGCAGGAAAAAACACCCCCCGCCCGTGAGCATAGGCAGAGAGAGAGCACACTTTGGGACCAAGAACACCACCCGCGCATCCGCCCTCCCCCAAACCACCCACCTCAGCAGCCTGTATGACCTCGCCGGCCCGCAACACCGTCGCCCCCTCTGTGATATCGTGTCCCACTGGACGGACGCTCTGCGCCGCCCGCACCCCTTTCAAGATTCGCACGGACGTCTCCTCCGCGCTGAACGTCGTCGGGTCCTCGCCGTCCACTGCAGCCGTGTCCTCCACCTATCGGACGGCAGAGAGGCAAGTAGCAGGCAAGAGGGCAGGGAGTGAGGAAGGGAAGCAAGCAAGCAGGCGGCGTAGGTGGAGACGAAATAAGGATGATGCCTACCTTCACACCGAGCAGGCAGCGAGGGAGGGAAGGGGCAGGGGGAGAAGGGCAGGCGGCTAGACCCCCAAAACACAGGTGCTGCTACCGCGGCGTGAGAAAACTTTCTGTTTTCGCGCCGCGAGAGCAGTGACGAAAAAAGCACGGAATTGTTGTAGCGGCATCATGCTTCAGTTCGACAGGGACATGCACGCGCGACGACAGCCAGTTCGATCTTCCTTATACACCACGGGGCCAACCCCCTGTGCGACGTGGGGTGTGCGCGACTCTCTCGTCAACACATCATGCACACCTGCACCAAGCAGTCACCGCACTATGCCTTCATCATCTGGCACAGGGCGATCGCTGCCGCTGCTACTACTAAGCCTGAACCACTGCAAGAGACAAGGCTGTATACGCAACGAAGAACAGGGTGGCGGGTACAGGGTTGTGTCCGGACCGCGCAGGGCCTGCGCTGCAAACAACAACATAACGTACACAAAAGGCTGTTGGGATTGCGCGTGTGCGGTCTTGCGTACCCCCAACCTGCAAACAACCTGCTGCGAGCAACACTACATAACGCCATACTACACCCGCAAAAAACATCAGATCTGCTCCAACACAAAAACCATGGTGGATGCCCCCCCCCCCCCCCCCCCCCC
>FN649726.1:2870051-2900976 GCA_000310025.1 Ectocarpus siliculosus | reverse complement strand
CCCCCCCCCCCCCCCCCCCCCCTGCCGCGCGGCCCTCCGCATCCCACCAGCCCTCTCACCTTTACGACTGCGTCCGCTCCTTGGGGGAGCTTCGCGCCCGTCGTTATGTACGCGCACTGCCCGGATGATACTTGTATGGAGTCCGGGTCGACTCCGGCTGTGATACGTCCGACCACCTGCATTCAGGATCGAAATCGATTCCACCCGTTGGCACACATACATACATAGGACAGGGAGGATCGACAAAAGATGGGTGTTGAAACGTCAGGGGAAATGGAGGAGGCGCGCGGAGGGGCAGGTGTGCCCAACTGCTGCTGCAGTTGTGTGAAACGTTGGCCATGCATTTGACGGTCGGCCACGGAACACTGGTGCCGGAACGGGACGCGTCTTGTACCACGAGAGAGGCACCACCAACACCCAGGCGCTCATGGTGTTTTCCCGCAAAATTGTACATTCGAAAAAAACCCTGAAACTACTCGCGTTGTCTTCTTTTGGGCGTTTTCTGGCCACCGTTCATGTCCTATGCATACAAGTACTTCTATATCTTCCTTCTTCCTGCCTCGGCATGGCTTTTGCTTGGGCATGGCCCATAGCGAGGGGGGGGGGTCTTTCTAGCGAGCATGGCTAGACTGACCGATACCTTCTTGCTGCGGCTCACCCGCCGCGAGGCGTGCGTAGTGGTAGAGTTGGGTCGGCACTGGTGCGTCAGGTACAAAAATGCAGATACGCGGGCCTCATGGCCGTCGGTGTAGACAGCAATGTCCATCTCAGTTTTGTGCGCGGAGGCAGACGCCATCAGAAAGGTGGACGGGCACTATGTACACGGCCCTACGTTTGCTAGAGGGAGCTGTACTGTCTCAGTAACCTGGCTTCGCCATCAAAGGGGAGGAGGGAACAGGTGGTGACGAGCTGAGTGGGCTGGTTGACCCTTCGGCGCGAGAATTTTCAGACCAAGAACCCTAAGTGCAACGAGGGAGAAAGCGAGGAACCGACTGGGAAGGACAGCAGCGAGAGCGTGTACGGACGGAGCGGGTCGATTTTGGTCGTGCTAGGACTGGCCGTAGCGACACCGGAGCAGCGGCATCGAGCAGCGGCGCCGGAGCACACGGACGACATCGAACCGTGACGCACGGACGAACATTTTGTGTTGTCAAATATTTTTCGTTTTTTTTCCTGAACATTGGTGTGTATGTGACGACGTCACTGGTTTTGTAGAGAGACGCGGCAGAGATGGCGCGGATAGCCCGGGTGCCTTTATTGTGTACCTGCATCGTGGAAGACCCCTTCAATGTGGAACGATTCCTAATCAGTGTCGACTATTTACACTGCTGTGTCCAACACAGATGATCAGGGGTAGATTCGGTGATTGTCGATTGCAATGATGGCTTTGGTTGGATGTTCTTTTTTTTCACTGTATGTCCACGGACGCATTCTGACAGCACTTCGGACAGCAGTTGCGCGCCCCGAACTTGCACCATGCCTACCATGGTGTTTTTGTACAGGCAGCACTCCAGACAGCTGTACGCTGTAGTCGACATTCATTTCGGTAAAGTGTAGGACAGGGGGGGTGATGCTGCTGTAGTCGAATGTAGTGTGTGGACGGGTACTTCAGTTTTGGGCACGCAAACGTGCTGCAGAGATGTAGGTGTACCTCTTCGGGCTCGTGTACCCTTTTTCTTGCTAGTTTGCGTGTTCTTTGGATCTTCTGATGGCTCTAGCATTTTTGTGACCACGGACCGCATCTTTGCTAGATATTGGGATAGCAACTGACACGAGTTTAATGAAGACAAGAACAACAACAACAGCAGTAGCTCATTTTTTTTTCTAACGGGTTAACTTCCAGCAGTGCGAATGCTTCATTTTTCAGGACGTCACCTCCATTCACTTTCTTCATCATCTTCTCGAGGATGCGCCTTCTTGTTCGGTAAATTCACATCCTCCAACTATTGTTCGTGCGATGCCGCCGGGTTTACATACTGTTTATTCTAGTAGCCTTTCCATTTCTCGGCGTGGAGGGGGGGGGGGGGGCGTGGCAACGCGAATACACACACGCATACAGGCATGCGGCACACACAGCAGCACGGACCTCTAGCACTGCTTCGCCATCCGATGCCACAACGGCGTATCCATCCATGGTTGACGCTGGGAACGGGGGCAGCGGCTCCGGAGCAGTCACGTCCACTGCCAAAACGCTCCCTGGGCCAAAAGAACCGCAACAAGAGGCAAAGAGCAGCCGAGTCAACTTGGCCGAGTTACCTTTCTTAAGGACAAGCTGTTCGCTTGTTAGCTTGTTTGGGTGGGTGCATTGTATCCCTCAGGCGTCTTGGAATGTTTCAAGAAGCCCTCTGCTCTGTTCTACGGAAGGGAGGAGAAGTAACCATGGGTGCGATGCTGTGCACCCCCCCACCCCCAAAGAACCTGTTCGAATGCAAGATTGGCGTACACACGTGACGTCTACATCGGGCTTACAGGCTAGCTGCACGGCACGGACGAGAGGAACTAAATGGCAAACGATAACAGGAGCAGGTTATACACCAACAGGGTGTTTACTACAAACACGAAGCCGTAAGACTGAAGCCATGACGCGGTGATTGCGTATGTGCCAAGAGGCAGCCGGCGGCGGCGGGTACCGGACACAGCAGTTTCGACGTCATAAAAAGATTGAAAATCCGACCGCTCACGTCGGGAAATCATGATGAAAAGCATGGCGCACTGACTTTCGGCAGGCACCCGCTTACCAGCGCACACACTGCGACGAACACAACACAGCGGTTTGTGGCAAGCTACACTCTACACCACGCTTCGAAGGAAGGTGAAAGCTCGACGGCAGCAAGCCAGGGGTACAGGGTGAGATACAAGATGGGTGGTGTGCCCCAGGAAAGCGTTACTTGCTGCCTGCCTGCATTTTCTTGAGCACTCGTGCACCCAAGGGGGGGGAGGCCAGCCAAACTCAGCTCCGAGCGAACAGTAGCTCACAGAAGCTCGCGTCTGGACATTGCAGCAGCAACAAATACTAGTCGCCACGTATGCACGCGATAAGAGAGAACCGGCAGCAAGACTTGTAGTTGCACGCGGAGCTTACCCAGAGGAATGTCGGCCAGGCTGAGAGTTACCGCCTCGAGCGGAGTCGCTTGCTTCAGCACCTCTCCGATGGCTTCATCGACAGGGATCATCGGGAAAGGACTCTCCCGCTCCCGAAGCCGACCTTGCATGGCGGATGGAGTCATTCCAGTGTGTCGGGCGTGTGTTGGTGTGGACTCTGCGGGTGGCTTCGAGTGAGTAGGGACGTGCGGAGTTTAGGAGACCTCACCAACCCATTTGCTTGGAGAGAACCAGCATCCTTAATAACACCCAAACCCCGGGGTCGGGGGCCGGGCCCCCATTGCGGGAAAAATAGATGGATTCGTTGTGTCATAGATTAAGAAAAAAAAAAAAAAGTGGCGAAGGGGCCTGAAACAAACGTACGGTATGCAACAAAGCGAAGTAGAAATAAATGTACCTGGTAGACCTGTAGACCATGTATACCCACCGTCCGCGCCAGTTGGACCAGTACTGAGCATACACCGGAACGGACATTTTTTAAAGACAACAACATTCCAGTATATCACACGCGCAGGGCGGTGCGCGCTCGATATGTACTCCCCAAACCTAAAAACAATTAATTACTAACCTAAAAAACACCCCCATATATATCGTACCACAATGCATCACTGCAAATCACAGCGAAAAGATATAACACACAATAAGATCATCCCGCTTCGTGCACGGTCCGTTTATATGGCGGGCGTCTGTTTACAGCGCTGGGGCCAACAAACTCGTACCGAGTTCGTATCAATGTAGGGGTGTGTGAGTTTGTGACAGACTCTGCGGGTTCCGGCAGCACGTACTAGGTGTCTTGCGACGAGGACTACTCTGCCCGGCGGTTCTCCTACGGCACGAAAGAAAGTGATTGACTCGCAGACAGACGTGTTTTGTGTTTCACTGCATTCGGTTGGCCCGATGAGCCCGCATGAGTATATTTTGGCTATGTATGAATCTTTGGTTGATCCATCGGAGCAGGGACGTAAAAAGTGGGACACACGCGGGTGGCATGTAGACGATCTAGCGTGCTATATGCGACGCGTACGACATTTGGTCAAACTCGATGAGAAGCACAACAAACGGCGATCGAAAGGTCTTCGCCTGGTTCACGTTCTACTGTACCCCCGCGGGTGCGCAAAAAACAAAGTTCTTGAACACCAACCTAGGTAGCGCCTCACACCGTATGGTCTACAGACTATGGTTTGCGGTTACATGAGTATACCTTGTACACCTCCCCTCCCCCCAGGGGTGTGGGAGTCCACTACTTGGCAAGAAAGGATAAGGGAAGATTTCACACCAATTGCCCCCTCGCTATTGTACAAGTTCCCTAGGTAACACTCTGCACAAGCGACGATCACGAACACATCGTCCATTAGAACCTCTTTGCGCTCGGAGAGGTAAGCTGGGCGAGAAAAGAAATTTCAAACCGCAAGCAAGCCCGTGCAGGCGACGTCGTCAACGGTTTCGCAACAGGCGAGTGCCAAATCCTGTACACTCCGCCTCACAGCGTTAAACGCGAAGCAACAATGGCCTCCTCCTCCATTCGGGGGATGTACGCGAAGCCAGGAGATGTACAAGTCACACACCATAATCTTGATCAACGACTACTTGAGGATACGGACAACGGGACCCCCGCAGAGGGCCAACCCCATCAACACATCATATCTGCTCTATGAGTCAAGCTACTCTAAACCGGTCGGAATTGTACCGAACCGCAGGGCACTACGTTAGTAATATCTGCCTCCGCCATTCCAAGCGGGTCCACACGAACTCTGCAAAAATCGCGCCAATAGGGGGGAGGGGGGGGCGTGTGACGACGGCACAAGGGGTTAGGGTGCTTGTTATACGTGCGCGTAATTTCTTCTCGACGAGAGACCCTGTACTGGAAAAACAAAATAATTGATCAGCGAGGGGAGGACTAAGGCTGCATACGTCAACCGGTCGCCCCGGTGGTCTAGTGGGTACCCTCGCAGCCTATTAAGGGCCACGTCATGGGTTCGAGTCCCGGCAACGTGAGTTATATTTCTCACTAAATAAATCCTGGTCTAAGTTGGAAGCGACGCGCTGCAAAGCTCGTTGTTAGTAAACTAGATCGACTTCAAAAGTCGCGAGGGAAGGGATTGCTGTAACCTTCTCGCGATAAAAATATCTCAGGCAGGAACCACAGGAGGGGGTCCAACCCCCCCTCCTATGTGACCCCAGTTGGGTCGTCTAGCTAGTAGAAGTGGAAGATGGGGGCCAGAGGGGCAGACGACAGAGTCCAATGATGCGAGAAAACAAAAAAAAAAACCGTCTCCGTGGGACATGCATGCTCCATCCGTTGGTTCTCCGCATTTACTTTTCTTTCCCGTGGACACATATTCATGTGTCCCCGAAGCCCCGGACATCAAGACTGCAACACCCCAAGGGACACCACAACCCCCATCCCCTTGGTGTCAAGCAATTAGCACGTGTTTTGAGAGAGCCAGCACAAAAAGCGGTGCACTCTGCAATATGCCTGTTCCGTGTAGATTTTCTGGCCCCTTGGGGGTGAAGGGTAGGGGTGTTCCGAGCTTCCTTCCGGAGGGGTCTATTCTGTCAACAACCTTTACGCTCGATGTTGCCGCGCTGCTATATAGAATATCCCACTTCAAGATGCAGAGGCATGGGCGCGCGAGATGGAAGTTTGCGATCCTGCTGCTCGAGTAGCTACGCAGACAATCAAACCTGTGCCTTTCTTTGTGCAGCGTCACAAGTACGCAAGAACTCCTGCATGAGCGCACAGACAGGCGAATGCCTGCACTAACCTTCGGAGTCTCTTGCTACACAAGCACCGGGTGGCTCACTTGCGGGGTGGTTTTCGTGATCAAGGGTCGGCGTTCTTGAAAGTATTCCCTCACCTTTCCACTATTTTCACGCCAACTGTCCCGCTCTTGAGTGTCGGCCCGAGCTCATCGTCTCTCCTGTGGTCTACTTTCACGTACAGTCTGCCGGGCGCGATCTTGGCGCCCCCCTTGAGAGGCTACGGCGAGCGGGTGCAAACATGCGGACATATGGCGGCGACTAAGGTTCGGTGCGCCGGGAGGGAACACGCTCAACTCACCGGGTGTACCTGGAAGTTTTGCCAATACTGCTTTATTGGGGGACATGTTGTCCATGGAAATACTGAAAGTATGCACCAACTCGAGAGGACGCCCTTCAGAGAAGGTCACGGTTTTCAGTATCGTGCATGTTGGAAGACAAGACAACCTCCACAACTGGTTGCTGTTTGTTGTGATTTTCTTCACAGCACGAGAAAAACATGCAGATATGCTCCCTCTGAAAACGCGGAAGCCCGTCCGAGCGCGACAGCGGTAAATTCACGGCAATGAAAGGCAGCGGCGTCAAGCGAGCCCCACAAGCTACTGGTTCCGAAGCGGTTTCTTGCCAAGGCGCGACACAGGCAGGCGTCGATTGGATGGATAGAGGAGGTGCGGATGAAAACACTCACGATTTCCAGGTTGTTGACCTGCAACAACAGGAAAGGGTAGAGCGGGTCCTTAAACAAGCCCCAAACCCACAATCCTGCGCCTCGCGTGTCCTCCGCCTCAGACAGTGTCCAGCGCGCTTTGCCAGCTTGCTGCGTGAAGTACGGGTTGTCCTGCAAGAGGACCACCACCGGCGAGAGGGGCTAAGACAAAGCGGGTGCCAATCGCTCTACGGTAACACTACCCGTATTGTTGTAAGCACAGCAAGGCTGGAGAAACATCGCGCTAATCTCACTTCTAACTCTGAGCATGTACAGTACAAGCGTCGACATGTTTTGAAGTTGACCAAGTCTAATCCTCATGAATTGATGCGTGCGAAACTACCCTTTGTTAGCCTCCTTCCTTCCCACCCCAACATCCAAACTATTGCACAGGTGTACACAAAGGTGATCAAATCGGCCACGGCGCCTCCTAGAGATTGCAGCACCACAGGGTGCACCTTTGCATGTCCACCCCACTAGTTTCAAGAAATAAGACGACAAAGAGCCGGCAGGAAATTGGCAGCAGCAGCGCCACCACCATCACCACCAACACGTCGTAAATACCTTGGCGTCTGAGGAAACACCGCAATCACGCGGCAATAATCCTCAGCGGTCAAAACCTCTTTGGAGATTTTCTCACCTCTATGACTTCTAGCGAGCCTTGCGGGGGTTCAAAGTCTCTCTCCTCGTCAAATCGCACCCGTACGGCGACTTCGGTCGTGTCTCCTGCCTCTCCGCCAAGTGTTGGGTCCTGCAAGAACGTGGGGAAATACTCTTACGTAGGTGTAAAGCACTGCCGCCCAACGTTTTCTGGGGCACGTCGTGGTACTTGCGTAGGACTTGGCTAGGTAAGGTCCTTTCATGGGTCGGGCATGTTTACACAAGAGCAGAGACCGGGTTGTGGTGTCGGTGTGCACGTTGTTTAGCATGATGCGTACATACAGGGAAAAGAAACAAAAATATCGGAAAAAAAAATAGCATTGGCCAATATCAGGTACACCCGGTCCCAACACGGCCATTATCGGGTACCAGTATTTTACGCAGCTGGCAGCGTCCTCTTTGCGCCATCTGATTGGCCGACGCCCGCCCCTACCCGGTCCTGACCCTATTCCCGCCGGGTGCACCCGATCTTTGCTACTCATCCGTCGGAGGGGTACCCGATTTTACTCTGCCCTACCCGACAATGGCTGAGTTCTTCGACCAACAGCCCACAAGCAGACCACGCTCACGAACACACGTGAGCAACGCCTCGCACTCGAATTCCGACGCTTCTGACGGCGGGCGGAGGCGGACCCACCCCCGCCGGCGGAACTCTCTCGATTCTCGTTTCGAAGAGAGAAGGCCAGGAGGGTGGATGGATACCTGCAGCAGAGAGATCCACCTTTGAACGATACTTCCGCCGCCGGCGGCGGGTCCGCCTCCGCCCGCCGTCGGAAGCGTCGGGATTCGAGTGCGGGGCGGCCCTGACGTGTGTTCGTGAGCGTGGTCTGCTAGTGGGCTGTTGGAAGAAGAGCCCTAGCTATTTTCGGGTAGCGCAGAGTAAAATCGGGTACCCCTCCGACGGATGAGTAACAAAGATCGGGTGCACCCGGCGGGAATAGGGTCAGGACCGGGTAGGGGCGGGCGTCGGCCAATCAGATGGCGCAAAGAGGACGCTGCCAGCTGCGTAAAATACTGGTACCCGATAATGGCCGTGTTCGGACCGGGTGTACCCGATTTTGGCCACTGCTAAAAAATGAGAGGTGGGTTACTCTCATTGGACAAGGTCCTTCAACTCGCACTGTAGTTACCCCAAGGCCGAGACTATGAAGAGGAGTGAGCGCCAACCTTCGTGTGCTATGCGTACCAGCTCCTGCCTTCTGTAGACTACACACGGCCACCACGAATACCCCATCCCTGCGGTGTCCTGCTGTAGAACTACCGCACAAACCAAAACCGTCATGTATGGTGAAAATCAATCAATTTGGAAGAACGTAAAAAAGGAAAAAAGAAAGAGGAAAAAAAATTGGGAGTCCTTGGGCCCACAGCGGGTGCAGTCATACTCGGTTGTTAACAGACGGCCAAGTCGACGCTAAAGCGAAACAATAAATACATTAAATATCTCGAATGGGTTGTAGTCTTTCTGTGTTTGTATTTTTGTTTCCTAATAACTAAAAAGATAACTTAGAGAGCGAACTGGCTGTGTAGATACTTCATGACTTCATCAGAGAGTCAGTGCCAACGTGCCAACTCTCCTGACTACGTTACGATTTATCACCTGCCGTTGAGTATCCACAACACCACCACCACACCCCAATCCGTGGGCGTGTGCATACTCCTGCTGTACAAGTACGGCACGAATCAAACCGCAATTGACTGCTGTACCTCCAACGCAGCCAGTCGGAAATCGCATCTATCTACATGTATTCATCCGCCTTTTGCTCGTCTCAGCACACGCACACACACACCTGTTAGCCTTGGTAGTCGCGCCCAGTTTTCTTCTGTTGCCGCTGTTTCTGTCTTTAATCCGAAGGATAGTTTAGCCTCCCCCATGCTGCCCCCTCACGGGGTCCCAGTTCATGGCAGATAGAAGTGTTTTTTTGTTTTTTTTTCTTAGTATGACACAACGAATCCATCTCTATCATAGAAAAGAGTCTGAGACAGATTAGCAATGGATTCATAGCGTCAGAAAGTACCTGTGTTTTGTGTTTTCAACCGCACTAAGACTGACGTCTTTTCATTGGTCAGCCGGTTAGCGCGGTCGATGCTAATAATAAACACACACACCTGTTTATTATACTCTCGGTGTACTTCTCGTCTTCATCCACATTCACCCACAAGCACATTTCCTCCTGTCTCTCTGGAAGGGGATCGTATCTACAGAAGAGGGTTGGAAACTTGTTGCTTAAGTCGGACTGCTGTACAACAGGGGTAATTTTACACCAAATACAAAAAGACTACTGCTGCTGTTCGTTCTACTTCATTTTTAAATCGAGCACCTTCAAGCTCAGGAACATCCGCCACTGGGTAGAACCAGACAAGGTTGGTACCCCCTGTGTTCTCCGCTCGTCTTCCCACCACGGTTCTCGTTTCGCTGGGACAGCAGCCTCTTCCCCGTCCTCAGAGGTTGCTTGCCTGGTAAGTACGCCTGACGTTCTCCTACTCCTATGCATAGCAGCGCTCCGGCTAATGTGGTGGGGCCGATGGGCTTGAAGGACGTTGCCCTTCGCTGCTACTGCCGCTGTCCATGCACACGAACGTGAGCAAAGTAAGGAGGCCATGCAGGCCACGAGGCCCACTTTCCGTGAACTCATCGTAGCCACCGCAAACCCCACTACCGACAACAACGCTAGGCGTGTGTGCGACGACACACAGCACTAAGCAAGCTGTCAGCGGAGGATCTCTGATGTGGTGTGACTCACCCATGGCATGATACGATGACACATCATATGACATCACATGCATGTCATGTCACATGAAACTTCACTGACCAAGGACCAAGGGGTCCACGAACATTCACCGTCACCCCCCACGGACAAACATTGTGTGCTGCGCTGTTGCTGCCCTTACTCACCACCACCCCCCCCTGTATATGTGTAGCCAGGGATGATGCTCTTGGTGTTGGTGGTGCTAGCGGTGCTTGACTGCTGCCGTGGCTTCGTAGCAATCCCCCCGGCACTGCCATTACGTGTCACTCGGCCGGCCTGGTTGCCGTCAGCAGGTGAGCAATGGAGAATCCACTTCATTCATGTGGTGTCAAACATTCATTGCGCTGCGCTTGTTGTGCGTGCCTGCGGTACTGCTGTTGTAAAGACACCGTTGTGTTCTTGCTTTGTCGGAGCAGATACAGGGTGCCTGCACCTCCTACCTCCTACCTTGCGACAAAAAGTTCCACTCAGAGCACAACTGGTTGCCTGCCGCAACATGCATTGGTGGGTTCCCCCACGCCAGCGTGCCGGATCTTCGGCTACTAAATACACGCTGATCATCATGCCCAATGTCAACAACGTAACACACGTAAACATTATTGCGAGCATTGCCGTAGTTGGTATATATTCTCTCTCTTGTCCCCCACCCTACACATGGCAATTGGAATTTCCCTGTTTTTGACTGCTGTGCTTCGATGTTTGCTGGAAGAGTTGATAAGTTGCAACATGCATGCATGTGTAGCCTATCCTGTACATGTTCGGGCGCTTCAACACTCGGGAGCATACCGTCTAACTGGTAGAGTTGCACTACTACTGCTGTACCACGATCTAAGATTTGATGCCCCACAAACAAATCCACGAAACGCATTTCTGCTGTTGAGTATCTCCGTGTCCTTGCGCCGTAGAATTTGTTGGCTTGTTCGCTTCATCTATTGATATTTGAACTGCTGTGCAAGGACGCCTGCTTACGGTGGTATTGTAGTAGTATCAGAACAGCAAGGAACCAGTTCCACGGATAACCTCTGGTCAATCGGTGCCCCTTGCCCCATCCAATGGAAGCCCCTCAGCCCTATCCAATAACAATGAGAATCAGTCAAGGCCTTATATTTCCTGAGTAAAGAACGACGAGCCTGCTGCGCCACTGCTGCTGATGCCATGTTTTCCTACCATCGATTGCAGGCGTCACCTCTGGTTTGTCCATGTCCACGCCTACGATATATGGAGTTCCCAACAGCGGGTGGAAATCCCCACAGTGGAACTGGGGATCAGCCTCGGGGACCGGGCATGATTGCGCAGCGATCTGCCGAAGGACGTATGGAACGAAAGAAGCTCGGCAAGAGCTGGTCTCCAGCCTACTGTCGGGCGGAACTGCTGTTGATTTTGAGGAAGTCAAGCTGACAATGGCGCTAGCTTGGCAAAATGGGCGGTGGGACGGGAGCGACGGCGGCGACGGTGGGTACGGAGACGTGCTGACGATGATGGCGCAGGCAAAGCGGTACGAGGAAGGCTCGGAAGAGGAGCGTGCACGCAAGCTCGTCGAAGACATGCGGCCGAGGTTTGCTCTTTTGAGCCCAACCAAGGAGCAGATGGCTGCGATGGATGGGCTGATCGCAGATTCGAATGATGTACTCGCAGCACGCAATCGATGCTGTGGACTAGTTCTACAAGCAATGGGATTTGTTGAGAACGGTTGATGGCCTACTCAACTATGTCTGACAAAACGTAACTATTTTTAAATAGTACCCCAGTTGGCGAATAACCCCCGTCAAACTTACATTTCTGTACAAAGCTCGCCCCCGTTGAGACGTCGAGCGCGATAGGCGAATGACGTCGCGTGGAGTTGTGCATCAGGCTGTTTCAGGGCAAGGGAGGCTGCAGTCAGCACCCGTAGTGTGTGCGAGTGTATTGTTGGATGTATAGTTTAATGATTGGTGCATTTGAGACTGGCTACCAGTCAATTCTCTACTTCTCCTTCAGCAGCAATGAACTCATGGTTGACCTATTGCTGGATGGTGCGATTCTGGTTTCATGAGTATCCGCGTTCAACATGATCCGTCGCAGTTTCACATACAGTGTGCTTCACGCACCACACCCTCGCGCACATGTACCTAGATTGCCTCAAGAGAAACAAAACCGACCATGTTTCAAGGGACACATCGTGTGCCCTGTTTCTCATGAAATTCTACTATGTAGTGCCCTAGACGGTAGAACAGGCACAGCACAATCCTGATACCGCGATAGCCGCCCTGAAAAAGGCTTGTTGGTTGCAATAGATTGGTAACGTTGCCTATCGATATATATTGTTGGTCGAAACCGTTTAAATCACGTGGCCGGGCGGTTGGAAACACTTCCTTGTATAACCCTGTCCAGGCGCCTTGCCGCGCGGCTCTTATCCCTCGCTTTCCTCGCCCTCTCCCGGTCCAACCCCTCCCTCGTCGTTGGTGAGATCTACTAGGCCGAGCGTGCCGTCAAGCCCGTGAAGCTCCGGGATAGGGTTGGACAACCGCCCGGGAATCTTGGCTTGAACATCCTCGTCTCGCAGCTCTGGGATTTGCTCAGGAATGAGGTCGAGGTTCCCGTGCAGAAATAGGACCATCTCCACGTACTTGGCATCACCTGCGCTCCTCGATGACGCCATCATGCACCAAGCATCAGTGAAGTCGCGCTCGAGCACTGCCGCCGACGCTGGTGCCCCGAAGACCACACGGGCTGCCCTGGCCAGGAGTGGGTACAACCTACCCCACTTCTTCCACCACTCGAGCACACCCTCGCAGCTGAGGTCGTCCGTCAGTGTGCCGGCCTCCACACCCCTCAGCGTCTCGAGCTCGGCGCGAGCCATCGGCTCGAACGTTGGCTGTTGCGACGCTTCCCCCCCCCCCCTGCGTTTCTTGAAAAGTCCGAGGCTGGCGAACTTCGCTGTAGCCGCGTCGTCCTTCTTGTTTCTGGCCTTGGCGACTGCCGTTTGCAAGCTTCCGGGAGCGGCCGCCGGGCGCGCCCGCTTTGCGACTGACTCGTCTTGCTCCGGGCCGGCCTGCTTGCGCTCCATCTCCTTCTCCGCCAGCTCCACAGCCAAGGCGATGATCTTGTCGGTGATGCTCTTCTTGACAAACGCAGCGTGCACTTCCGTCGAGGTGAGCTTGTCCACGTACTGGAGGTCAGCCGTAGTCGGGTGTAGGCCCATCTGCATGTCGAACACGAAGTCCGTCGTCTTCTCTGAATCGGCGGACTTGTAGCACCTGTCGAAGTACCTCCGGTCAAGGGCGGACGCGAGGTGTTCGCGAGCATCGCGACCTACTTGAGTCAGGTGGTTGTGCAACCTTGGGACGCTGGTGGCCTTCCGCTCCCCGCCACCGGTGCCCTCCGGCCAACCTTGTGCCCGCACGGGCGTCAGGACGTCGAGTCGGGCGTCGACGTTGAAGGTGCTGAGCTTGAGTGTCGCTAGGCCAAGCACCGCAGCTTGTCCCGTGGGGACGTGGGTTTGCTGGCACGTGACGATGAGTTCCGCCACAGGCTTGATAAGGGAGTACAGCTCGTCGATCTCGTTCTCGTGCGGCGCCAGAGGGTTGACGCTCCCTTCCCTGGCGTACACCCCGTCGATGCCAACACGGTTGACGATGGTCGCCTCGAGGACGCCGCTCACACCAGACCACCGCTGCGGTGCCACGTTGACCAGCTTACGGTGCAAGCACTGCGAATAGTGCCTAACTTGTTCTTCCTGGAAGATAGCCTGTTTCAGGTTGGGTGGGGGGGTGGGGCTGCTGGAGGTAAGTCTACCAGAAATATAAGAATGCAGACGGGTGTACAACGCACACGAACAATAAAACCCATGGCAAATGCGTAGCCAAAAGGTATTGAAGAAAGGGGGCTCATAGGGGACGGTAAGCGCTCTTGTGTACGTTGTTGCCATATGATGCCAAGACACACAGCAGGCGCACAGACAGGCCATAAACGGTTACATTCACCTTTGCTCCTGGAGACTTGGACCTGCGAATGTGCTCCACGACTTTTTTCACCGCCAACACTACTTTGCGCGCGGCGGGATTCCCTGGCTTTCGCGAGTCCACGCGAGTACCGATGGCCTGCAATTTGACGGTGCAAACGCAAACCGTTGACGAGAGCAAGAAATATCAAGTGCAGGTCGTGCCGTAATCCGCTTCTTGAGATAGCAGGGGGAGCGGTTCGTCTAACGCGATGTTCTAACACGCCCAAGGCCCTGCTCTAGCAGGGAGGGGGGGGGGGGTGCGTCATGATGAAATCAGGTGCCGCGACGGGAAAAGTCCTCTTGGGGGGGGGGGAGATGTACTCATAGTCGCGCATGCCGTAGTCGTTTGACCATTGACCGCGCATCCCTACAGAGTCGGGACGGAGCACGCCGGGTTCTCACTGGGCCAGGCTCTCACATCACCAAGCGCGAAGCGCCGTGAGGTACTCGGCGAGTCGCATGGAGGATGCGCTGCATCCTGCTAAGGGTGTTTAGCATCTTGTGCTTGCTTCCTTGCAACGGATGACAGCTGCGAAAGACTTCAATATTTTTCTGGTGCTTCTACTTCCAGAGACGGTTATAAGGATTGCTGTGTACCGTAAACTACGGGGTTTTCCCCCCGGGAGAGGATCGTTTTTTTTTCTGAAACCAACCCCCCCGGAGGGAAATTGACGTACCGCGCGGGGTTAGTTTATTTTTTTTGCAACGCTACCCCGGGGGGTTGTGCAACATAATGATGGTCCACACACCACACACAGAGAGAGTGGCGAAACTGAGATGGAGAAGGCGTTCAGTTCAACAAGCAGATTAAGGAGGAACGTAAGAGCAACGAAGGCGAAGAAAAAAAATACAGCAGGGAGGACAGCAGCTGGGGGTGTTTGTCTCGTCCCGCGAGTAATTCCAAGAAGAGGAAGGGCCCGCCTTCCAGAGAGTACCCACCAGCTCCGTTCACACTGCTCCGCTATACAACAAAATCGACTCAAAAAAAAAGGGAAATACATCCCCCCCGGGGGGAACTTGTGGGAACTGGTACCCCGGGGAGAAATTGAAATACCCGGGGGGATCTTTTATTTTTTGGTAGAAAACGATCTATCCCGGGGCTAAATCAACGAAACCATGCTTCCAGGCCGAAGAGGTAATGGGGGGGGAAACTCCGTAGTTTACGGTAACTGCCTTGAAGGTGCTTGGCCATTTCAACACAACGTGGTGTGATCATCCTCTTTGCGGAGAGTGAGCGTTCTCAACCCCGCACAACATAACCTACTCGACCACCATCATCTTGGTCCTCTTGGGGGGGGCGAAAAAACTGCTCTGTTTACGCCGACAAGCTGCACTCACCAGTAAAAACAGCAAATGTGTAACATGTAGCGTGTAAGCATGCAGCGCGTAGCAAAAAATTGAACACTCGCTGGGTTTAGCTCCACCAGGAGGGGGAAGCTCTTCCTTTCTCAAGGTGAGTTTGCCCTGGGGCCAAATCAAAGGTATTCCAACATCTTGGGCCATTCTTTTGTGGTGGAGGGGGGTGGCGTACAACCAAAGAGAAAAAACGAACGAGGTAGTCTCCCCGTGACACGCAGCCATTTTGCCATGCATAGGATGTTGGCTGAACTGGAAAGCATGCAACTAACATCGCTCATGTGCATACACTCTGAGGAATCATGAGCTTTTCCTACACTATCCAGAGAGCTGTTGCCTACTCAAACCTGAAAACTCACTTCGACCAGAGAGCAGTTGAGCATATGGCACACACATGACTTCCATAGCCTCGGGATCAATGTGTGACATAGGCGGTGTTTCACATCGCTGCCGGCGTCGCTTGTTGCTGAGAAGAGCATGGACACGTCGAGGCCGAACTCCTCAAGCACATCGGTAAGGTACTTCTCAAGGACCGCAGAGAGGCGCTCGTTTTCGAACATCTCCAGTGTCGGGTTGAACTGTCGAACAGCTAGGAGGCGGGACTTCAGCCGCCACTCCCGGTCGATGTAGAACAACCGAACACCTGAATTCAAGAATTTCGGGAGGCGATGCGTGAAGGAAGCAACGGATGAATGATGTTGATCGGAGACGAACGAGGTTGAATTGTTGTTTGTTCCAAATTTACTACTTCGAGTACGCCGTATATTGCAACACTTTGAAACAGCAAGAGGGTGGGTGGGGGGCGTCGCCACCTAAGCTATCGTAGCGCACGCTATCCCACAACAGGTTATTGTCGCCCACTGCTGCTTACCCATGAACATCAAGGTCGAGGACTTGTCAACCCACAGGTCGAGGTCGAGGTGAAGACGCGGTACGCCTCCAACCTCGGCGGTTATCTCCGCCTGGAACTGAGCAGTGGTTGCGGCGTAGTACTCGACGACCATCTTCGCTACAGCTTCCTTGTGGAGGCGGCCCAGCGGGAAGCCCTTCGCAGCAATCTGGTTCAAGCTCTCCCGCACCCAGCGCTTCTCGCCGTACGACAGAGGACAGAAACCCTCAATCACGTGCCATTTGACCCAGTTCATAGCCACACAGTCTTCCAGAGCGTCTGCCTTCGCCTGTGTGGCTACAGTTTCGTAGAGGCCTCTGTGAACCGTCCTTCGTTTTAGGCATTGAATGGGATTCTGAAACATGCAGCAGAAATACTTTCGCACCAGTTGGTGTTGTTTTTGTGTTTTGGCCTAGACACAAACTGACACTATCAATGACGCTTGAGTAAAAGAAGCAACTAAATCTACACCGTCCGCATATATGTCTTGTCATTGCAACGTAGAACGAGTAACAAGGTTAGCGTCCAAGAGGGTCCTATAGTATCTAAAAATTATTGGGCTATGCTGACTTCAGTATAGGTTAAGCGGTAACCTAGGCGTCTGGGATAAATAAGGATGTTTGAGAGAAAGTACCATCTTGGTACATTATTAGAATGGGCGACTTTGTAGATGAGAATATTAGAGAGTGAGTTGGTAACAAGGATAGGTAACGTTATGGAATACCTACATATATGTTCCCAGTTATGGGATTGGATTGTGTGGCTTGGCATGCTGTAGTCTAGGGAGGCCCAAATAGTTGGTGGTATGTGCCTACACCCAGTTTCCCACTCCAGGTTGGAGAGATATATCCCTGAAGCGAGGGAGAACTAGTACACACTGTAACCACACCTGTTGTCTACCGAGAGGGGTTCGAGCCCCCGGGTTGCAAAAGCACCTCACTACTGCCTCATCCCGGAATGGATTGTGCTAAAGCTAAGATTACCCTGCAAACGCCGCTCAAACGACCCTTTAGGTTTACATCTCGACTGACCTTGCTGCTGATCTTGCTGGGCATGCCGCTCGGCGAAAGAGTGGTGGAAAGCCGTTGGCACCCAGGGAGTTGCCTGGGAATTCGTCTTAGAAACTTGACCCCTTCCTGCTTGTCCTTGATCAGCAGCAACAGCAGCAGCAGCAGCAGCTGTATATGCAGCCGAGAATTGGCCTGTTGCGGCTTGGGCATGTTGCGCTAGCACTTGGGCATGTTGCCCTCGCGCTAGCGCTCTCGCTTCCGGTTTCATACGCTGTTGGTGCAAGGCCAGCTGCTGTTGGACGTTGGGCTGCTGATTCCCTTGCTGTGGAACAGCACCCGCAGCGCGTTGGTTTTGCGCTGGCTGCAACTGCTGCTTCGGCTCCTGCTGCTGCTGTTGTACTGCCTGAAGAGCGACCTGCTGTGGTTGCGCCTGCTGCGATATGTTCGCGCCCCCCACCCGCTGCCCAACTCTTGCCTGACCAAGGTCATGGAAATCGAGACAACGCGAGCATGGAATGAACCAGCAGCACACCGACCACAGTACGAGCATCAAACCAAACGTTAGGCAGTAATTGGCACGTCACGAACTACCACACGCCGCGGCAGGAGCCAACACATTCGCAGAAAAACGTCGCTGAGAAGGAGCACGCCACTCTCGCTCTAGTCCACGACCCAGTGAAGCGTCCTCGCCCGCACGCATACGGGAAAGAGGTGGTGGCACAACGCCGCGCTCTACAACCGGGGCACGCGACCGCCGATCGACTCGCGACGCTGAAAGATGTTTCGTCGGACAGGCGCACCTCCACCTTTAATTTTCCCGAGTTCGGCGTGGAAGGCGAAGAATCAAGAGAGCAACAAACAGGACTCCTGTCGATTGCTGCTGTAAAACGGCGAGTAACACACCGGCTCCGCACGCTGCTGGAGGTAATTCAGACATTTTCCACCCCGCGGCCGTGCAGCGAGGGAAGGAGGGGTGGAGCCTCCTCCGCTTGGATTCGCCGTTGCTGTAGGCGGCGGAGAGACACCAGCGACGCTGCCTCGACTGGCCGCTGCTGGCGATGCTTGCCCCTGCGGTACAGCCGTCGCAGCGGCCGGCGCCGTCCCGTCACCGCCCGCTAATGCGATCACCTGATAGGGATGTTCGTCACCAACCAGAAGGACGGTGGATGGGGGACGCACTCGTTATCACGTACCTCCTTAACAAAATGACCATTAATTCACGGTAAACAAAGCCAGGGTGAACAACTATGCTCGTTTGTGACTCTGCGTGACCAACAGCCCCCGCCCTTCTCTGCCACCCCCCACGCTTCTTCCTCCGGGTATATCCCCTCCCAGCAATGCCAAAACCATCGACGAGCATGCCAAATCTACAGGTAAACCGCTGTACTGCTGCTGACGTGAATGCCTGCCCAGGTCGCGCTTCCCACGCGAATTACTCGGTTGCTTCCCCTGCAAGTGCGGGCAACTATTGACAAACAGAGACGTAGTGATCAGGCTATATCTAGGCTGCGTGGAGAACAGCAGTGTGTCAACGCTGGGCGAGGAACCGTTGGCAAAGAACCCCTCCCAGCCTTCCCCATGTCAAGAGTATCAAAATTGAACACTTTTCTTCACACGGGTGACCCCCGCACTGCTGTACCCCACTTGGAACAAAATAAACTTCGGGATCATGCCGGTGGCCAACAAATGCCCGTGTGCTAACTTGCGCTTGCTCTCTTTGTCTTTTCTTTGTATTGAACAGACGTGCTCTAACGCATGCACGAGCACACGCTCGTTTTGTCATACCGGATCGGGCTTGTCAGCCGCTGCGGTCCCGGGCACCGCTCCCTTCTGCTTTTGCAGAGATGCCAGTGACTGGCCCTTGGCAAGCGCCATGGTAGATCTTGTCAATAGGTTGGCCTACCCACTAGGCTCTGCAGGACGACGGGCTTATGATAAGACTATGCGTATCCTCCCGGCGCGCCTCCGACCGTTAAGAACAGCGTGACCACACACTCACGAAGAACCCAAACAGCCGAACCCTTGCGGGCGCGATGGAAGTGCGACGTGCAACGAGGGTGGGAGAAGGAGCGAGTTAGAGGGTTAGTGGTCGGGGAGAGACAGAGGGGGGAGAGAGAGAGAGAGAGAGAGAGAGAGAGAGAGAGAGAGAGAGAGAGAGAGAGAGACAGGCAGACAGACAGACACACACACACACAGAGAGAGAGCACGGACGGCGGGTTAAATGTACAAGGACGCCGGCTTCGAACCAATTTTTTTGTGCAGTGGCACCCGTCTACCCGGCGGGCGCATCCTTCCAGGAATCATCAACATCCAGATACGGGTAGCACCCCTTTCCTAGCAGGTCTTCCTGCTTCCATACGTTTCCGGGTTGCCTCCTGAGGATTCAAAACAAAAACCAAGCCTCCAAAAGCGCATAGTCGTAGGTGCCGTCTTCGGCCGGTGCAGCTAAATGTGTGTCATCGATGTACGCCACATCAAGGAGATATTTTGTATCCCTGTCACGATAACATAAAAAGAGGAATAAGGTACTGCTGTCACTTGTTGTATAAGTAGTACAGCAGTAGTAGTACTCCTATTCTTGCTGGCATGGTAGACTACAGTAGTAGTGGGTGTAGCAACCGAGTTTTGGCGTGGCAGCTCTATTACTACCAAGTAGAATTTCGACACCATCACACGTGGTCGAATTCCGGCGTGTCCTAACGCTAACCCTACCCTAAACCACAATATAAGGTAGGTAGCGTACATTGAGAAGATACCACAGAATAAGGTGCACTAGCGTCGTTGAGCAAACGTACCCCTATGGGGGGCAGTTGGCTTGTGACCACGGAAGGCGTCCGCGTAAGTTGGACCAGTACGGACATTAGAAGGTACTGAGTGGAGACCGGAACTGTTTTTCAATGTGAAGACAACAACAACAACAACTGGTACAATAATGTGGAGACCACCCTTCATTAAGGTACAATTTCCCCAACGTCTGTCGAGGACGATTCCCTCTTTTCACAATCCCATTTGTTAGATCAAAACATGTTTCCCATTATATTACCCGTCAGCCTAACATTTACCCGTTAGCCTAATGCCCGTTAGCCTATTGATTCTTGGAATGAATAAATCCCTTCACAGCGGCTAAAAATGCCGAGGGAACGTTGTTGCGGTAATACATACATTCCTGGCACTACATTTTGTGCCGGTCGCCCCGGTGGTCTATCTAGTGGGTACCCTCGCAGCCTACTAAGGGCCACGTCATGGGTTCGAGTCCCGGCAAAGTGAGTCCTTTTTCTCACTAAATAAATCCTGGTCTAAGTTAGAAGCGACGCGCTGCAAAGCTCGTTGTTAGTAAACTAGATCGACTTCATAAGTCGCGAGGGAAGGGATTGCTGTACCCTTCTCGCGGTAAAAATATCTCAGGCAGGGACCGCAGGAGGGGGTCCAACCCCCCCCTTCTATGTGACCCCGGTTGGGTCGTCTAGCTAGTATTATAGAAGTGGAAGATGGGGGCCAGAGGGGCAGACGACAGAGTCCAATGATGGGAGAAATAAATATATATTGATATATATATATCATTGTTGTTGTTGTTGTTGTTGTTGTTGTTGTTGTTGTCTTCACATTAAAAACCGTTCCGATCTCTCTCTACCCAGTACCTTCATATGTCCGTACTGTTCCAACATGACGCGGTCGATTCCCGTGGTCACAGGCTAACTTACCCTAAAAGGGTACACTCAAATAAACTGGCCCCGTATTAACCGCTGAAATTGGAGACCTTGCTGTAACGTCACCAACGATGTACGAAGTGCCGTAGTCTTAGAAAGTCTCGTGGTCTGGTCGGTAACGTCTCACGTCTCAACTTATTCATTCCCAACTCAACTAACTGCAGTCTCGTATCTCGTACCTCTTTGTCCTCTCCTCCTCGGTTTGCCCTGGCTCTTTCGCGTTGGAATCCCCCCACCCCCAGTCCTGATGACCAAATGCCACAGCAATAATTGATGCAGCCCGGCTAGCCCCGCTCGAATCTGGAGGTACGGTCGGCTGTCCGCATTGTCGAGTCGGTTGTCGGTTGTGTCTGTTGCTGTTGGTTTGCAAATGTTCATCAAATGTTGCGGTTCAACCAGAACGCGGTGTATCTAAGGGGGTGTCGCCAATTCATTTTTCCACTGAGCACCATACGCCCCGCCCCAGGGCGCTCTTCTATTACACACAGCAGTCACATGAGATCACATGCCAGATGCAGATCTGATGTAGCAGAGGACAGGAGAGACGACACACACAAGAGCGTGCACCATTGACTTCTCTCCGCTAGCTGGCGACGGTTGGTCTATATAGGGTTCGCGAAGTGCGGTTCTGACGGGATAGGCGCGGTTGTATAGCAGTAGTACATTAGCTGCGGGCACAACAGGAACTCGACCTTGCTGTGGAGGAACAACGGGAACTCGGCCTACCGCTGCTGTGGAGGAACAACCGGCTACCCCGCTGATTTTCTAGGTGTGCCGAACATGGCGGGCATCCCACCACCCCCTCCGCTGCCTCAAGGGACTGTCGTCCCACAGGCTAGAGTCATCCCCCCTCCCATGCCAGCGAACAGGTCGTCGGGAACGCTGGGAGGCGGGCTCGGGCAGCAATCGGCCGCTCTCGCTGGCATGCCGGCGGCCCCTCCCATGCCGCCTGGGATGGGGTATGCAAACAATGGTTATCCTTCAGCACCAGCAGGAGGACCGGCCGGGGGAGGAGGGCCCCCGCCGCCGCCACCGCCGCCTCCGCTGCCTCCGGGCACAGTCATCCCGCAAAACCGGCCGCTCCCCCCCGCCATGCCGACCGCGGGCGTGATGCCGCTCGGAGGGTTACCGCTGCCGGGGGCCTTGCCGGCGGCGAGCGCGCTCGCGGCTCCGGTGGTTCCGAGGAAGGTGTTGGAAAGGCCAGCCAACGGGTGAGAGGGCGTGCGTGCAGGGCGTGAATCTGTGAGAGATTGGCGCTGAACAGAAAAGAGGGTTGAGATGATGCTGGGTGCCGGTCGTGAGAGGCAGAAGTACAAGGAATTGCGACGAGGACTGCCTACAGCAGTACCACGCCGTGTACTGTTGTGCACCCCGTGTAAGCGTGCTGCCTTTGTGGTCGTTCATGTTGCCCAAGAATCATTTATGCACTTCGAAGTTGCCGTAGAGTGTAATATCCTCCAGACTGCGACCAAGGTGGGGTTGGAAAGATCCCACCGAAGCTGTCCAAAAACGGCACAACCATCGAACAACCGCTGTTTTGTTGCAACGACAGCGTCGAATATCGGGGTACGGTACATACCTGCCCGTTGCCATCCGCGAAACATCCACTTGTAAGCCTTACCAGTTACCAGTTCAAGAGTTAAGGACCGTCACTTGAGTGGAATTGACGAGTTGACAGAAATTCAAGTGTACGGCAGGGTGGTGCACCCACGCGTTCTGTTTTGGCAGTGAAAATGACTCAAACGACAGAAGATACGTATGGTGCACGACAACATGAACAGCGAGCAGTACCCGCGTGTGGGGTGTTATTGCAGCCCTACTTGTGCTGCTGAAGAGTGACAACGATATTGAAACGAGGGCCAACGTAGATTGAACAATCCGCATTATACCTCCACTAGGAGTCAAACATTCGGCAAAAGTCACGTGGAGAGACTTGATGGACTATTTTTTAGAGCTGCCGCACTACGGTGGCAAATGGAGGACAGATGGACACACGCGATCGGGTGTGCCCGGCTGGCACCCTTCCTCACACTCGTGCGTCTGCCTCTTGACCAGGCGAACGCCCATCACCGCAAGAGCTCGTTGATTTCGTTAATTCATGGGATAGCACCGGTCCTCCTGCCCGCTACATTTTGCGACGAATAACGAAACGTTCCTTCCGCACCACTGTTTTTTTGTTGTTTCTTTTTTGCGCTTGTTCAAAGGCAAAACGTGGCGTTTCCTAACAAAGTCTCGTACTTCGAGGGTGCCGAAGACCTGCCGGGAGACAAAGAGAAGGGCATGCTTAGGCTCAAGGACGGACAGATGGTGGTCGTCTACAAGACCGATGACCCTCATTGGTGGCTAGGGAAGGTAGGTACCCGTGAGCAAGCGCTGCCGGGCATGCATCATAGTCGAAGTAAGTGTGTATGTCTTCCTGTTTTGAATGCGCCCCGATGTACTTCGTTCGTTCACCTCATATCATTTCCCCACCGACCCATACCCTATTTCCACCGGCGTGTCGGCATGAGGTAGGGCGCACGTATCTTTCAACTTTGGAGCAAGGCGTGTACAAAAGCAAGAGGCAGCCTCCCGTATGTGTGCGCCGCACGAATAGAGAACGCCATGCTCCAAGTGCGAGTTACGCCTTCACGCGTAGCGAATTCCTGAAGCCATGTTTCTGACTCGCAGCCCTTCCCAAAGCTGATAAGAGTACAAGAGTGTCCTGGAGAGACCCCCCCCCCCACTCCTCAGGCTTGTGTCTGCTGGTGTGCTCGGGGTTGTCGAATTCTCGCAATAGCAAGATCCCTTACCACAGAAGCAGCTCGGCAGGTGTACGACATCTATCTTGCCGCGCGCGGCTCCTTGAAGCCTTTGGTTTCATCTTCCCGGGTGTAATCGCCGCGTCGGTCAGGCTTTTGTTTTGTGTATCGTTTCCCGAATGCCTCAGGTATTTTTTTTTCCCGCCTTTTTCTTGTGTCCGAAAAAGACCCACCCGACCTCTGCTGCTCCGTGCGAAACCCAATTTTGTTTACGCTCCCTCCCTCTCTCCCTCTCTTCCTCTCTCTGTCTCTCTCTCTTTTTTTCTCTCTCTCTGTCTCTCTCTCTCTCTCTCTCTCTGCCCCTGTCTCTGTCTCTCTCTATCTCTTCCACTCCCGGACTCTTCCCCGGGGACTGCCGTGGCACGCAGGTTGGCGATGATGTTGGGTGGGTTCCGTCCCACTTGCTGCAGGAGGTCGACCCCAAAGCGCCCGGCAGGCAGCAACACGTGCCGCCTCGGGACATTAACCCCAGGACATGGGGGTCCAAGAAGAAGGTGCGACGGCTGGGACCGCTGTTGCGCTGCCGAGGCTTCTACCTATTCATTTTGACACTTTTGCTGCTGATGGTGACAATGCTAACTATGGTTAGCTTCTTGGTGATGGTTTCGGTGCGTTCTTGTTTTGCTGTCTTTCGAAACCGGCAAGAGGAACAACCGGAAAGAGGAACAACATGTTTTCCCCCCCCCTGCGCCGGCCAAGTTAGCGCCACGGGGCGCCATGGGTTCTCGCGCTTGTTTCTCAAAGACTTTTTTCCCACCAACCCTCGTTCCTGCTACATGACAACGCGATTGCTCGCGTTGTTCTGCCTCGGACACACATCACCTTGGCGGCGGAACTCGCAGGACAACAGCATGTCGGCGGGAGAGCTGGACATGGAGAAGACGGACTTCAGCATGACCAACGCCACCACGTTCGAGCACCACAACGCCAAGATCACCGCCTTCTTCATCCAGGCGAGTCTGTCTAGCCTAGCGAGGGAATGCCATGCCGTGCCCCATGCCCCCAAGAAGGACAGCGGAGGCCCAGAGCACACGCTGCGAGCACCTGGCGTTTCCTGCGAGTGCTGCTTGGTTGCGCTATAGTCGTCGTTTCGATGTTGTCGTTCGCGCTGTTGAGAGGTCCGGTATTGTTTTGTGGGCGTTTGTTTGGCATCTGATGGTTCTCCGGAAGGAAGCCGGCGGAACGCACCGATATTCTCGTATGTACGGTGGGAAAACGGGTTGGTACAACGTCTCTGCGCACGTACTGGTGCTCTGGTACGCGCGAAAAGATCGTTCCTTCGACGCCTGTCCGGTGTACGGCAGAAGTCGTGGCTTTCGTGGGCAAGTGCGCTCTAATAATATCTAATAATAACGTGTTTCGTCTCTGTGTGCGTCTCTTTGTTGCTCTGCACGTTACTTTTTCCCTCCAGGTTTCTGGGGTGAAGAAGAGCGTGAAAGAGCAGGGGGACATCTGGGTGGTGGCCAAGACGCTCAAGGCCTTCAACCGTCTGCGCGTGGCGTGGGAAGAGGACTACGGGACGAGCTCTATTCCAGTCGAGCCTCCCCCGGCGCGCTGGGTGGACTGCAGCGAGTCGGATTGGGTGAGAGATGGCGCAGGGGGGTTTTGGGGGAGTGGGTGGTGGTCGGGGGCAGGGGTGGCGTGGGGGGGACGTAGCCGGTTGCTTGTCTCTTTTGGTTGAGTCATCTTGTGTTGTAATTGTTGCCCTCTTAAGTGACAGTTGTTGCCTCTATTGCGGGTATCTCCGTTTTGAGATTTCTTTTTTTTTCTTGCATCAAAAAACCTCCGGGCTAAGAAATTGCCCCTTTCGTGGAGCGGTGCACGTAGACATGTGTAAACATTCCCCGCTCACGCACCTCTTCCCCCCTTTTTCCGCGTGGAGGTGGCGCTGAATGTCTGCGTGGCCCCCAATACCACAGTGCTTGATAGCTTGCTCTGTTGAAGGCACGGACGATGCGATCAAAGCCAGGTATACGGCCGTGGCGCAGCGGCACCATACGCAGCTCGCGGCGCGTCCGGATTGGCGTTTCATTTGTTCCCTCTTGACCCCTCCCCGCCCTTCGTGGCCTACGCTGGCCCCTCTTCCTGCAGAAAGACCTCAAGGGCGCCGCTCTTCGGAGCTTTCTGGAGGAGGTGAAGCAGTGGCCGAACCTCAAGCACTCCCAAGATCTGAAGCACTTTCTGACCACAGACAGGTACGCGTGGGGGGGGTATACGGAGAGCTGCGCTTAAATTTCGGTTTCCTTACGTACACATGCGGTAGGGGGCACTCACTCCCAAAGCGTGTTTTCTTGTCGCCTTTGTCAACACCTGCAAGATTATCCCTTGACCGGCCTCTGAGGCCTTCAAGTTTTGGGGTTTAGATACGGCCGGAGGCAAAGGATGTATTGGTACGTGTATGTCCTTCCCAACTATTGTCCAGGCGCCGTGATCATGCGTGGGGGTATCGATCGCAAGGAGTGTTGTGGGTCCTGTCGCCGGCAGCTCGGCAGCCCGAAGTAGCACTCTTTGCGGCAGGGCAAGAGGTTGCACCGACGCAGACCCGCTTTGGGGAGGCAGGCGCGCGGCAGCACCAGCTCCGCTCCGAGTACTTGTATAATAGTGCTTCGTAGAGCAAGAACGAGCGTTGGAAAAATAGGGTATAATAGACTCCTGGGTTACTTTTTTTTGCGCGGCGACTTTTGGCTAAGCGTGTGGTAGTCTCGGAGTCTGAAACGTGCTTGGTGTTTTTTTTCTTATCGCGGCTTTTGTGTGGTGTGATGTGCATGCAGGGTTAACCTGTCGGGCGGTATCATCAGCAAGAAGACCATGAAGCCGTACCTGGACGCGTGGATCAAGGTACGTGCAGACCTCGTCCCCCCGGTCGCCGCTTGCCGTTCGGCAGTCGCGCCGTGCGTACGTCGGCGTGAGCAAGTTAAATGCACCTGTCTAGCAAGCGCTGCTAGCACCTGTTTTGGAGCAGATTACCAGGATCGAGGCGTGCCTCGTTGTTTTTTCGCAACGTGAATGGCCGGCGGGAACGCGGGGGATGAAATCGAACGGATGTTCTCTTGTGGTTTTGTTTAAGCTCGTACACAACTCCTGGTATCGCCGATCGCGTTTTATTTTACGTTTTTTTGCGTTTTTATTGGCGGGTTCAAGTGGACAGGCCGGCTCGGCCCCTCCCGACTTCCCGGAAGGTGTCCGCGTGTCGACGTTGGTGACGTCATGTACCGGCGACCGATGCGACTCTGATGCACGTTCGGTAGCGATGCTGTGTGCGCCAAGCTGTGGCGGCACCGTCCGTTGATTTCTTTTGCGCATGTCGATGAATATATTGGTGCTTTGTTGTTTCTGTTTTTTGGCTTTTGATAGACGAGCTCGGAGCCGACCTGGACCCTGAAGCTTCCCCCGATCCCGGGCAAGGAGGGCACCGGCGGCGACGGCGGAAAACCGTCGGCCAAGGACAAGAAGGAGGTGTGTGTTAGTAGGCGCTGAATGTGCAGTTAGTAATTGGTGTGTACCTGCAGGATTGACCTCGAGATTCTCGGCGATTCTTTGTTTCGTTGTTTCTTGTTTTCTGTCGCAGAAGTGTAGAAGTATGCTTTCAGTGGATTGCTCTGTAGAGCGTCTTACACAGAATGCCCTTTTTTCGCTGCTGAACAAACCCGGGGTAGTGCTGTGATACTGGAGGAACGTTATTATAGTACAGGGGAAACAACCTACTTGTCGAAGTAGACGGCGAAGGGAGTGGCTATTGGACCCTACCCTCACCTTATCACCGCCTCACCCCCCGCTCAAGATGGTGTCATGGAAGTCATGGAACGTTCAAGTTGGATGAGATTCACCCCCCCTCCTCGGTGTTGGCCGGTCGATTTGTCTGCCCGTCTCAGGCGACGATACCCGGCCTGCGAGCCGGAGACGAGTCGTTTGGGCAGCTCACCAGCCGGCGGCCCAAGCTCCGACGAAGCCGGGTGTTCGGGAAGGTCTCGGCGCTGGCGGCGGTGACCAGGCAGGAGGCCATGCTGGAAACCTCCAGGTGCGTTCTTGCAACCGTATTGTAACCGTCCTGCGGTCTTAACCAATAAAGTAGGATGTACGGTACGCGTTCGTACATATGCAGCATGACTGGGTGTAGTGCAGTAGTCTGGTACGCAGAACGGAAAAAGAGGAGGCACGGAGAATGAATGAGGGAGACATGAGATTCGGATGAACAGGGATCATGGTTCGAGTCGGCTCGAGCGCAAGGCGCAGGCTTCGTGGCGTCGTCCCAAAACGTAGAGATCGGGGGGGGGCATGAAGTATGACAAAAAAAATAGCGAGAAAGTCGCTCTCTACCTCCCCCCTCGAAACCTGTCGCAACGAAAAAAACGAAAGTTGTCCCTCCCGTTGTTTTGTTGCCTGCCGCGCGTGCTTGTGCGAACGGGCGGGGGTGGCGCACGCGTCTCCTGAAACGCCAGGCGCAGCTGGACCCACGCGGGGCTGAAGCTGCAGCTGCTCGACCAGGGCGGCGACGTTTGCTCCTTGAAGCGGAGGAGCGAGCGCAACATCTACCATAAGTATTACGCGGAGGAAGGGCCTGACGGAGGCGAAGACGACGCGTTCGGTGCGTTTTGTTGGCGTTTTTTTTTTTTTTTCGAGGCCGGTTTCGTGATTTGATTTGCAAACACGCAGCAGCAACCCGCCCAACTGTTCGAAGACCTCTACATTTATTAGCAGAGAGTGTCGATGGTCGTGTGCAGTGTGCTGCACCAGCCATGCTCCCAGTTATCACCGGGAGGATGCTACATCGTTAGTCACCGCCGTGGCTTTGTCGCTACGCTCTTTAAAAAAAAAAACAACGAAACGTGTTTGTCAGCAGTCGTGAATCCGTCCTCCGTCGATGCACATGAGAATACAGATGCATATCGATCTCTCAAGAGTGGAGTTTGCAACAACACGCCGCCGCGGCCGCCCGCCCGATCGCTCTTTTTTTATTTTTGCTCTACAGGAAAGACGGCCGGTTCGAGGGTGCTCATGAGAAGAGGAGGCTATAACCAAATGAAGGCCCACATGAGGTACGACCAGGGGTCAGGGGTACTATAATAGCATAGGTCAAGGGGGTCACGTCGGTATCAAGGGGGAGAGAGGGGAAGCGCACGCGGGGGGGTCATTGATGTATTTGGCTGCAGGTTCGGGCGGGGGGGGCACCAATTGGGTATGGCATGGAGAAAAGGTCAAAACTGATTTATCGAGAGGAAGCACCAATAGTGTCGCTCTTTAGCGTGTCTGGTCCAAGGCTTCCGGGTGTCGAAGGTTGCTCGCGTTTGTGTCAAGCTCTGCGTAGGTGCGGGTGTGAGTATTATGTACGATGTGCCATGTATGTTCTTTGATGTATGATGTATGATGTATGATGTATGATGTGCCGCGCTGACGCCAACACCCGCACCTTTTCGGTGAAAGACGGCGTGGCCTGGCCATCGCGACACGCGTCCTCCGGCCAATTCGTTTTGTACGTCGTAAACAGCTATTGAACAGCAGCTTGGTTTCGTTCTTGTAGTCTGCTTTACTGTAGTCTTTTGTGCGCTGCGTCTGGTGTAATTTTGTTGTTGCCGAAGGTACAACCTGGAGAGGGTTGTGTACGGGCGGATGGAAAACTTGGGCAGGGAGAGCGAGACCAAGTACGCCATGTACGCCAAACAAAAGGAGCAGGAGAAGGTACAGCAGCACGCGGCACACACGTCACATTCATAGGGCACGTCAGCGAGACAAGTAGGATACCGGTACTGCTGTAGGTACAAGGGGGTGGAAAGTGCTACAGACCACTTTCACCCCACACTCACGTACGTACCTGTCCACCGCGTACGAGAACGTGCGGGAGAAGGTTTAGGTTTTCATGTCACGACACATGTGCTTGGAATGCACCAAGGAATGTTGTCTTGTGTGACCCTGCGTGGCACGCCGAAAGCATGCCGGACGATGTAGGCGTTGCGGTCGAGAAAAAGGCAACCTCAATCTTTCTTGGGGGGTTTCGTTTTCGCGAAATATAGAACTTTCGGTGATTCAGCAGTATGTGCTGGCGCGCTATTGTACAGGCCTTGGAAGATACTATGACATGGCCAACGCGAAAATTGGACGTTTCAAAGAAGCCACTTTATGCTTGTGTCCGTGCTAAATCGCAACGACAAGCTTGTTCTCTCTCTATCTCTCGCTCTCACGCGCATAACTACAACGTGCGCGTGGCTTGTGTTCTGTAAGCACATTGGTCTGCGAAAACCTAAGTATGACACGTACTCTCGGCATCACTCGGCATCATATGGTTTGTCTTTTTATTTGTTTTCTTGGAAAACAGTTGCAGAAGGACAACGGAGTGACCGGAGGTCTGAAGCGAGGCATCACCGGCGGCGGAGACGGTGGAAGGGCCGGGGGGCAGAAGAAGAGCTCCTTGTTCCAGCTGGAGGTCCTCACGGAGAAACTCGAAAAAGTGTAAGAGCAAGAATCGAACGACACGGAGTCTGAGAGTACCGAAATTGTACGTACTGCTGTGTTGTTGTCATGCTTGTCGCGGGAGAGAAACGGAGACATAGATAGATTGAGTTTATGGGGAGGGAGGGGCTCGAGAAGACGCCTGTTGTCGTTGCACATGTTTGTTCTTCGTCTGTATGTATCTTTGAAGGATTGCTAGTGAACGAAAGTACTGTTGCGGTTTATTTTGCTTGAAGTTCAAAGACTCTTTGAGCGTGGAAGTCTTGAATATTTTTTTGTTGTTGGGCGAGGTGTAGCAACACATGTGTCGCGGTTTCGGAACCAAAAAAAAAAGCCACGGCGTTGGCGTTGTTTGCGCATGTAAAGTCTTTTCGTGTCGAGTCCTCTCTTTTTCCCCTCGTGTCTGCCTTTCTCGCTGCTTCTCTTCGCAGCACGAAAATAACCGACATCCAGTCCAGCAAGCAGGAATCTACTCTGGGCCGGTGCCAGTACATGTCGAGGATACACGGAAGGTGACCGAACGAAACGGATGGAACAAGGAAAAAATACATAACGAAGTTTTTGACGCCTGGAATTTCCTGCATGGTCAAACCACGATGGATGAATGAGTGTATGGCAGGCTTGTAGTCGGGAGATTCCAAGGGCTGTGCGTGCTCAAGCGCCGAATGACGTGATTGTAGGGGCACTTCTTCCTTCTCCTTCTCTTGCCCCGGTGCTATGCTCGCGTGTTAGCCCCCCCCCCCCCCACCCCCCCCCCCCCC
>FN649726.1:2850109-2868617 GCA_000310025.1 Ectocarpus siliculosus | reverse complement strand
AGGAGGGAGGGGGGGGGTGGGGGGGGGGTGTACTCATAGTCGTGCATGCCGTAGTCGTTAGACCATTGACCTCGCATCCCTACAAAGCCGGGACGGAGCACGCCGGGTTCTCACCGGACCAGGCTCTCACATCACCAAGCGCGAAGCACCGTGAGGTATTCGGCGAGTCGCATGAAGGGTGAGCTGCATCCTGCTAAGGGTGTTCGGCATCTTGTGCTTACTTCCTTGCGTACGGATGACAGCTGCGTATGATTTAATTTATTTTCTGGTGCGTTCACTTCCAGAGACAGTTATAAGCACTATGTAGCTGCCTCGAGGATGCTTGACCATTTTAACACAACGTGGTGCGATCATCCCCCTTGCGCGGAGTGAGGTTTCTTCACCCCGCACAACATGATCTACTCGACCACCATTCACCGTTACCGCCAAAAAAAAAACAGAGTTAAAAAAAAAAAACCGGTAACCTGGTTGCCGAGTTCACGATGTGAATTGGCTTCTTTACAACGACGTTGCCAAGCGACGAAAACTCAATCCCGATGGCAAACACCGAGGGGGGGGCTTGTTTTACAACGTCGTTGCCAAGCGACGAAAACCCAACCCCGATGGGGTGGGGGGCCGGGGGGTGTGTCTTTCCCCCCCGAGGCTGTCCACGTAGCTGTCTAGTCGCGGTCGCCTCTTGACGCAGCATTGTGTTTTTCTGCTTGCTTGTGTAGAAACTGGTGCGCGCGGTGGATGGATGGTCCACCACAGCAAACAGCGGTGTAGAATAAGCGAGAATACCAGGCAAGCTCTCGGGGTGTCGTTTGTTCGAGGGATGAACGAAACAATGTGGCGGTTTCTGAGTGGTTAGCAGGTGTACTTGAGCATGCAGCCTTTCTGAAGGAGCAGCCCTGTTTGCCAGCAGAGTTTTCGCGTTCAGGCCGTCGTGCTAATACTTTGTCTCCACGTTTTTTCGATGTTTTGTGTTGTTGTGTTTGTTGTCGGCCTCAAGCTCACGCTAGCGTGCCGCCCCGCCGCCTCGTGTGTTTTCATGCCCGCCCCACCGCTCCCCACAGAGCCAGGCTGGTGGTCGGCGTGCTGGTGGCGGAGGCTCAGGCGGAAGACGCCTCGCGTGCTTCGAGGAAAGCGGCGCGTGAGGTGAGCTGAGATGGACTAAACGAGGGTGCCGTGGTCGACGTAGGGTACCCCTGTTGCTGTGGTGGTGGTGGTGGTGGTGGTGGCGGTTGCGGTGTGTGTCGTCTGCTCGCCGCGGCCGAGTTGACGTGGTAGCATGAGGCACACCACAGTTTGAAGGGTTGCGTAGTTCCCCCGCTTTCCTCCGGGAAGGTGTCGTTACGGGGGGGGCACCGCAGGTAGTGAGTGCGCTTGAACGGCAGAAGCGCCCTCGGATTGAGCACACCGGTTCGTGTGTTTTCATCACCCCTTTCACACCGTCAGTCGTCAGTGGCGAGCGGTTTTTACCAACTAGCGTAGCGACCAACAAGCATATAGATTGTAGGTACTTCGCCTGCGGGTTGCGGGTTGGGGGGGACAGGACGGCAAGGCGAGTGTTCACGTCTGTAGCACCACCCAAAGCTGTTGATTGTGATTGGTGGAGGGAAGTGGAAGACTGACTGTCGATTGGTGCTGCACGTCGTTAGCCGTTGCTCGATACATGCTTGTCTTTGCAGACGGGCCATCGTCAGTTGGATGCTCACTGGCACTGAGTCGACACGCTGCCGTGTGCTCTTTTGTTGATGCCTGGGCCGATTCCATCCCTGTTGACAAGCCAATTATATACGTTTTGGTGTTCATCTCCACTTACATGTGTGCGTTTTGATTGCTGTGGGATCCATCGATTTTTCTTCCCTATTCCATTCCATTGCCCGATGCACGGCTTCATTTTCCACCACGGTAGGCGCGTTCGCCATGGTGTCCGTTTTTGTTCCATAAGTTGCGGCTGGTTTTTGAACCTGGTTTGGCTGTGGCCCCCTTTTACCACTCACTCGAACACTTCCCGTTTTCCCGGTTTGCACAGGTGCGCGCGGACGTCCAGCGCGCTCGCAAGGCTCTTGGCTTCCTTTCCAAGGCCGTCGAGAAGATCCGGTACGCTTGTTACCGTACCTGGTGCACGTTTTCATCCCCCTGTGGTGTTGAAGAACGCAGCAAGGCTCGATTGAGATGGCACCTTATAGAGCGGGGCTGTTGGGTGTGTACCCAGGCCGTTGTCTACTTGTAGGCGTGTTGTGTTGGGTGATTGTTGCAGCCATCGTTGTTAATATTTGTAGTCGCCTGTTTTGGTCTGGCCGATAGCACGGGCCGTTACTTTGATGGTTTTAGCGGCAGGAGGAGCCCGTGCTTCCGTTGTCTCAGGCGGAAGAATGCTTACAGTAGTCGCTCGCTGTAAGTCGCTTGTTGTGGTTTTTTTATTGCCCTCAAAGGGTACGGAAGTGGTTTGCTATCTTACAATGCAGGGTTTCGGGCCCCTTTACATTTCTTGTTTTCTTGTGTCGGCGAACCAGGCGCTGATTAAAATACTCTTGTGGCATGGCGAGCGAACGAACGAACGAACGAACGAACGGCGCCCTTAGTGTTGTTGTTGTTGTTGTTGTTGTTGTTGTTGTGTTTCAGGTCGGGTACGATCGCGACGGACATGTTCGGGGAGCTGAAGGAGCGGCTCGAGGCGGCCGCTGACGCCGCTCACGAGGAGTACTGCGACGCTGTCAAGGTGCGGCGTAGCACACGATGCCTAGCACGGGCATGTGCTATGCTACAACAAGGGGGCGGTCGCGTTTGCTGCCTAATCCGAATCGAGCTTTAATCGAGGATGTACGCGGCACGCTCACTTGTTGTTTTAGTAGATGTCGTAGATGTGTTTGGTGTGTGTTTCACGCAAGCAGTTGATCTCGTTTGCGCAAAAGGCCCCGGGGTTCGAAGCGCACGTTCAAGTCACCCCCTTTCCTACCACTAATCCATCAGACACCCCTAACCGGCGCGTGAGAATTCGCGGACCTTTTGTAGGTAAATGCTGCTGTAGGCTTGATGCAAGTCTTTCATTGATGATGGACGAAATACTAAGGAATTGATCCCCTCCTCCCCCCGGAGGTATTGTAGGTGTTACACGATCGATAAAGAAAAAGGAAAGTTGAAGCTGTTGCTGCTCAATGGTCTGTCTGACCCCGGTCGTTTTCACGCCAGAAATGCTCGACGCGTCCTGGTCTCTTCTGGTATCGCATGCAAGCGCCACCATCGTGGCAACACGGCCCGTGCATGTAGGATGTACCAATCACGTTGCTTCCACCGGTCTCTTTTTCCCTCCCTTTTCTGAGCCATGTATGCATGCCCTCGTAATTTTTTTGTCTCTGAAAAATTTCCTTCCCATTTGCCAGGACGCCAAGCCGGCCAACGAGTACGCGGAACAAGCGGTGTCTCTCATGGAGTCGGCCGAGCAGCTCTTCGAAGAGCTCGATATCCTCGGCACGGGGGTAAAGGACAGGTTAGTTAGTACATAGCCTACATATGGGGTATATAAAGGACAAGGTTAGTACCCGGGTACTTGCGGTAGAAATGTAGGGTACACGGTGCTTGGACGGGAAATGCATGAGAAAGAATACATTTGACTTCATTTCTCGCATTGATTATACACGAGCGTATCCATCTATCTTTTCGTACGGCACCTGTTTGGGAACCTTGAGAGGGCCGAATCATCACAGCGGGGGGTAAATTCGTACGTGTAACATCACTTGAATCAAGTATTTCCGCATTGGATGGTTGGCATGGGTGTGTCGTATTTATACGCACCAATCGACCGGTCTGGAAAGTGCGGTGTGCTTTACTTCGTTGTTTGTATCTGCGTTTGATTTTTAAGAGTTTTTTGTGCTCTTTCAGCTGGTGGCTTTCGATCACCGGTTTTGTCTTCTTTTCCTTTTCTCGTGCAAAGAAAGTTGATCCTGTGTGTCGTCGCACAAGTTGTGTTCTCGTTGTTGGCAGTCTGGACGTCATACAGACCACTGCAATGCTGCTCCTCGTACGGACCGCTTTCCCTCCTGCCCACGCCAACACCTGTTAGCATTGGTGTTGTAAGTTTTTTCTTCGTTGTACTCACTCATATCATCCGCCTGTCGGGAAATAAATAACAGGCGATCTAAGAAACGGAGGTTGCTGATACTTTTTCGTTGAAGGCGTATTATTTCAGTTGCATTTTTCTAAGTTGATTCCTTATCGTTCTCCTATCAACGCAGTAGGACCGGAGTTGAAGGAAATATTTTCTCATTATTGGTGTTCCTGCTATGTGCAAGCAAGTGCATTCATTCCGGCAACATCATATTTTTGTGACCCTACTGCTGCAGTAGCACCTGGTCCACGACAACGCGAACAGGAGACTCAAGCGCGGAGGACAGACACCCTTGAAGGTTTTCGTCATGTTTCTTCCACCGCCGTGCCCTTTGGTCATCGTTGGTGCTTTCTCGCTCAATCATTGCCCTCGCCCAACGCTCTGCTTTTTCTGCTCCCCCGCTTTCTTCTGTGTCGTGCGTACACACCCGTGTGTGCTGCATGCATGGACGCAAAAAAAAAAAAAACGTCCAACAGGGTGAAAGTTGTCCACAACAGTGGTGGCGGGGCGATGGGCGAGATGGAGCCGGCAGACACGGAAGAGTCGCTTCTCGTCTCCGCGCTAGAGGTACGCTTATTAATGTCATTGTGTACGTATCCCCAAAATCCAAGAACCCAATCATTACTGTAGAGTGTATATTTTGTGGTGATGTGTGCACGCACACGATCGATTGACTTCATTCTGCGGGGGCTCCGTCTCTCAGCAAGAGAGATGTGGTGGCGTTTGCCTACGGTATACAGTGGTGCTAGCATATGCTGCGGGGAGGTATAGCGCACGGTGTTCGTGACACGGAAGGGGAAGTGTTCCACGGGAACAAGAATGCGTTTGGCTTGCGCGTGTGCGGGAGGCGATTTGAACGAATGCGCTTGTCTTTGTGTGTGCATGCATATGTCTCTCGTATTTGTGTGTGCATGTTCAGGTTGTACTGGCTATCGCCGCCAACGCCCAGGAGCTGGCCGCGAGGGCGGCGGACAACGCCCGGTTCGACATGCAGACCGCGCTCGAGGAGGTGGCCACAGCCGAGAAGATTATCCGGAGGTGAGGACGCGCGCAGGGGCGTGAGCGCTCGCGTGTGCGCCGCGGGAGTACTGATGCATAGGACGTTTGTTGGGGGCGACATTCGCCATGAAAGCACTGCTGTATCCCTGGAAAAAGAGACAAGAGGTGGCCCTGACGCTGGATGACGCATCGTATCGGTACCGGAGTAGTGTCGTTCGTGTGGACCCCGACCGCTGGGTCTCTTTGTTGTATCATCCCGTCCAATCTGGACGCCAGGGTCTACGATTTAGCTTGTACGAGTACACGTTTTCGGCTCACCAGCCGGGGTCAAAACACCATTTTGCGATTTTTCTTGCCGTGATTCACACCAAACGCAAGGCGCACGTGTCCTGCACAATGGCTCTTTTTTGGATTCATGCCTTCGTGTTGATCGTGAGAGAAAGCTCCGCATTTTTTCCCTCCATGGACATGTCAAGCCTCGTTGAGGTTTTATATGAAAGTAGGGGGAAAGCACACTCGGAGACCAATCGGGGAATACCAAGCAGCGCAGAAGAGAACAATATCTGTATCAATCGAACGGTTATGTTGGCTTCTCTTTCTTCTGGTACCATCTACGCTGGCTGCCGGTGTAATCCTCTCGGTGGTTGTTTTTGACTCGTCGGCCGTGGTAACACGGGAGGAATTCTCCGCCTTTACCTCCTGCGGTGCTTTCCTTCGATTGTTGGCGTGATGAGGGCAACAGTTGCTGAAAATGAGAGTCAAGCTTGTTTTTGGAGTTGGGTTCTTTGGCGCTGTCGGCAGATGAGGACCCCAGTTCTGTTTATCGTTGTTTCGCAGTGGTACATAAGAAAAGCAAGCTTCGCCCATGCCAGCAAGTGTTTCATTGTTGGGGTTAGGGAGGTGATGGTGAGGGAGTTCACGCTGCAATCGAGGTTGAGAAGGAACGATCCCAAGCACTACTGTACAACGAAAATGGCAGCCCACAGGTCTTTCAAGTCCAAAGGATGAGACCACCCACGCGAAAATCACGCCTTACTCGCCCATCGCCGGTACCGCATGCTCCAATCAGCGGTGCACGTGCATGTAGCATGTATACATGCACTGTCGGTGTGTGTTTGTCCTTGTTGTCTGTTGTGCCTGCTGTCTTCTTCTTTCCGTCAGGGATTGTTTTTGGCCACTACTTTGGACTATTCATGCAGCCTTGTTTGTGTGCCCACCGGCGCGAACACCGGCGCTATTCAACCGTAAGAAAAGACTGCTGTACGCATCCATCACATCCACTTTTTTGTGCGGCGATGTTGTCAGTTGTTGAGCTCAGTCGCGTGCCTTGTTTCCTGTCCCGGGCAGGGTGGAGCTGGAGGAGCGCCGCGCCCGCACCGAGTGCGACGAGGCGGAAGAGAAGGAAGAAGAGGTACGTTACATGTCAGCAGTACCTACAGCAGTTACCGGCCGCTCTCTCGGCTGCACCAAGCGAGACGAGACAAGGCGACACGAAAGCCGCGAGAGTTGCGATACGAAACCCTTTTTCTCTGTAGACACCTGCTGGTATATACCGACGTGTAGTTCTTTCACGCAAAGCTGGTTCGATTTTTCCGGTGCGCTCTCGTGCTCACACATGGCCGCCTGGCTTGGTCGGTAGTTTGTTTGCTTGTGTGCATGTGGAGGCTGTGCGTGTGGTTTCGCACCCCCGAAGCAGGCAGCAAGGTTGGTGCTCGCCCAGGGAGATCTCCGTCGCCGTTCTCGAGAACTGCGGGGGGGGGGGGGCGGCTCCGCGAGGTTGCTGAAGATGGTAGCAATCGAATGGACGGCTGGGATAGGTGGATGGATGGATGGAACAGAGTGTGCTATTGGTGCGCTTCTGATGGTTGCTGCTGCTACCGCTCGCCGTGTGCATGTCGTGCTGTTCTGTCGTTGTCGTTGACGCTCTCGTGTCGTGTTTTCTACGCTTTCTTTGACTGCTGTTCGTCGGTTGGTTCCCGAAAGATCCTGATCGCCGGCTGTGTGTTCGGTGAGTGGGCCGACGACGCCAAGTTACACGGAATCGAAAACCTCGAGAAGTTCAGGAAGGCCGGAAAGTACCGCCTTCATCTGGACAAGACGGGCACGAGGGGTACTGAGGTGGGTAGCAGTATTTGTTGCGAGCCTTGAAAACGGGAGGGGGAGGAAGGAAGCTGGACGCCTGTAACGCTGCGACGTTGTTCCCACCCGTCTTCTCTGTATCGATTCCGCGATGTTTGTGTGTGATTTCTTTGTCGCGGTCAACCGCATGGCAGGCCTGGGCTGCTTGCAAGTAGTGAGTGTTTCCCGTTGTCCCTTCTCCCCAACCGCGCCCTGCCGCCGCCGCCGCCGCCGACAACCAACCGCCTTTTTTTTTATGTCTGTTCGTGATCAGGACATGCTGATGATGGCGACGCTCGTGTCGAAGGTGCAGCTGCTGAGGGACCTCCGGGAGCTGCAGGCGGAAGCGAAGGCGGAGGAGCTCAAGAGGCAGGAGAGTCTCATGCAGAGCTCCAGCAAGGTGGGGATACTGTAAGGGGGGGGGAGGTTGCAATACGGACGGAGAGAGGCTATTGCTGGTACTCAGTCAGAAACACAAAAGTAGCTGTGCCGTATCCAGGGCGTTTGGCGGCAGTTCGCCTAGTTTATTCGCCTTCGTAAATAAATGTTGTAGTAAATGTTCGGCGACTGAGAGCATTCTTTAGCGTGTGGGTTGATGTGATACACCTTTGCTTGGGCGTCGTACACTGCATATTTTCTGTCAAGAAAATGACTCACGATTATTTTCACGGCAGCGCTGCTTGGTTGGTACTTGTATTGTGCATGTAGCGCGGTCCCCCCTTTCCTGACGGATTTCGTATCATCCACCAAGCGTGCCCCCCTACCCCCTACTCCTCAACGCAAAGTCCTCTTGTTGGTAAGACCCGCAACTTCGTCTATCCCGCCTTCGTAGGAACGCGAGGATGATTCTACGGTCTTCAGAGTACGGCCACGCATGGTATTCATGCCCCCCGCAAACGCGAGGATGGTGACCAGCTTCTGGTTCATCCTTATGCAACGTGCTAGCCTATTGGCCGGCGAAAACCCGGCATACGTATCGCTCCGTCCCGACATTGTAGGGATGCGAGGTCAATGGTGTAACGACCTCGGTGTGCGTTGACATGAGCACACACCCCGCTCCTCCTCCCCGCCCCTCCCGCCTGCTGAAAATCAAACTTGGAATGCTTTCGGTTCGCCGTGCTACTGTAGCGGCGACGACGCACAGCTGCAAGGCGCGAGGGCGGTGGGAGGCGGCAACCGACTCTCAGGCAGCAGTCGTCCGTCGGCGGCGGCAACGATTCGGCCAAGAAAGCCTCGCGCTCCGCGCCCATACGGCAACAGTCGGACATGTTCTCCATGGATGAGCAGGACGAGGGGGGGGGGGACTCGAAGCTCAAGGGCAAGAAGCGCAACAAAGGCAGCAAAGCCATGGGTGAGTTGCACCGGGGGTGTTTGCGGGAGTGAAGGAGGGTAAGAGAGAGGGGGGGGGGGGGAACAACGCACAGAGGCAGGCAGACGGACGGAGACAGAGGAAGGAAGTGGGGATATTGCCTCGGCCCTCCATGTGCTAGAACCACAACATTGTTCCTCCCTGCCCCCCCTCGTTATACATCAGTGTGTTGTCACTTTCCCTCTGCACTCCACTTCTGCCTGCCGAACTCGAACCCACCAGTCCACGGCTTCGCTCGTTCAAACCACGGTATACTTGTTTCTATCCACCCCGTGTAGTAGGACGTTCGTTCATCGGTGGAGGCCCGAATCCGAACCCGAGCCGGGGAAGCCGCCTCGCGATGTAGTCTTACCATATATCGTACGCGCGTGTTTGCCGTGAAGAGTCCAAGAAAACATGCAACGTCGCTTCCCTTTATTCAGGAGAGATCGAAGACCAGGTGGACGAGGACGAGGACGAGGACGAGGACGAGGACGAGGTCTCCAGCGCCGAGGAGGGTTCGGAGGTAGGAGGCAGCGACGACGACGACGATGACGATGACGACGACGACGACGATGAAGATGGGTCGACGTCGTCCTCCGAGGAGGACAGCATCTTTGGCAGCGACCTGGACGCCGGAGACGACGACCTGGGGCCTCTGCGAAAGTCGGCGGGGCTTCGAGGAACAGCGGCCAGGTACGCGCGGGGGAATAGGTGTCCCTGTGATGGTGTCGCAAGTGCGCACGTTCAGCGGACGGCGTCAATTGGTTGCGAACGCGACGCGTGTATCGGCAGGCACCTGCCTACTGTAACGTGAATTCCCGGAGCTCTGCCAAAGAGGTTGATTACTCCGGCGGGGTTGTTGGACCACACGAGCATGTTTTTTATCCACAAGGCTCGTTGATTAGCGTGTGTGTGGCTGGGCGGAGGCAGCGCTCGTCGTTTTAGTTTCGCTTGCCTTTGTTGGAGTAATCAATTTTTTCATGTACAATCACTGAAAGACTATACGCGTTCGAGATAATCCCACGGTCGAAGGGGATGTGTTGACATTGTTCACTTGTTGCACTGCTGTTTTGCTGTGTTTCGGCCTTGTCTTCCTTCTGCTTTTGTCCCACTCGCTTTCAACTTCGACGAAGTAGCGTAGCCGGTCGCTACAAGCCAGACACAAGATCATGGCACGACAGCAGTCGTTGTTGCTGTTTTTGCGGTTTCGTCTATGTAGACATGGTTTGTTTTCGTTCCCTCTTGCTGCCGCATTCATTCCTGCGTGTCCTCGTGTGCTACTCGCGAGTCTCAATCCTATTCTCGCGTGCAACTCTCGCCGTCGCTCATGAAATACGTATCGTTCAACCGCATTATTTGTAACCCTCGATGACACGCACGTGCCACTTGTACACTTCCCAAACACAAGGCGGTCGCGCAACTCCGGCGGCCGTCGCGGCTCGTTCGGGAAAGCCGGCGGTCCTAACGGCACCGGCATCGCCGGCGGTAGCCAGCGGGTGTCGGTAGACGGCACCACCCGCCGCCATGACAGGATGCGCAAGTCGCTCATCGGGCAGACGCTGGGCAAGCGGCGCTCGATCGGGACCAAGTCGCTCGCGAGGAACCTCGCGCCGCCCACGCCGAGGCCCGAGGCGCACCCTAGGAGGTCACAGTTCGATTTTGCTGAGGAGAGAGAAGAGAGAGGACCCGGTGGGGGGGGCGGCGATGAGGAAGAGGACTTCGACTACGACTGACTGACTTACGTCGGCAGCTCGCGGTGATTGCAGCGGGCCCTCGCCTCTACAGCAGTCGTATCGTCCCCTTACCTCAACCTGGTTTGCGCGTGTTGTGTGTAGGTGAGGGCAGGTTATTCACTCGCGTTCGGTCGGGGGTTGGTCGGTGTTGTTGAACTGTCGCGGTCCTGGAACGACCCTCTGTTGCCGACTGCATAACTCCTGTGTAAAACACGCATGGTAGGCCGGCCCCAGTGGAGTGGAGCACGAGCCGTAGTACATGTAGATGCAGAAAGGCAGAGGTGTGGCAGACAAGGGCATGTATTTGTTGAACTTTGCCCAACACCAGCTAAGCATTGTCTCGCCCAAAGTATGCAATAAGAGAGCGGCCGTTGTTGTTGTACGCAGTGCGAGGTCAAAAACCGGGAGTGGAAGGGAGGGCGTACTCACTAGCGGCGTAGGTTGCGCCGCCGACGGGGGGAAGGGACATCGTGTTTTTTGTTTCAGTTGGTCGGTCCCATCCATCTGTCTGTCCTGGGCGGCAGTCATACCTTTCTGTTCACGTTTGTTTGACGCGCCAGCCAGTGCTCATTTATGTAGACTGATTTTTTTCGCGCAGCAAAGTCATGATGATGGCTGTCACTTTGTCGGGCCAGCTTTCGAGTGAGGAAAGTTAAAACTTTGTACTGCTGTAGATACGAAAAGAAAGACGGTTGATTTTGAGCCTCATCGTGGAAATGTTATTGTTCGCTTGCGGAGAGTCGCCCCAAGAGGTGGACAGGCCTGCTCTCACGGAGCTCCTCCTGTTGAGCTTCAGGACGGCGGCGGCATTCATTCGCGTTCGTTGCTGGTTTTGACGTTGGCGCAGTTATTCCGCCTCAGGAGTAGGAGTGCTGACGACGCGTTGACTGTAAAAGTCGGTCCCCCAAGAGGAGGTTTTTCGTGTTTGGCTTCCGCTCACCGCGACAATCTGTCTCATGTATGCATACGACGCTGATCACGAACTCTGAATGACAATAGTCCGTGCTGGTTGCTGTTGTTTTGCCGCCGGTCCTACGGCAACAACACTGTGCTGTGGGTGTCTGTGTGAGACAAACCACACCGTGTCTGTTTGCAGGCTACGAATAGGGACTTCAGATGAACCAAGAAACTAACGCCTCTTGCATCCCTGCTGCAAGAAGCACCGCTGTTCTACTAGACTTACAACCGATCGGTGTGCATATTGCTGCTGCTGTTGTAAGAATGGCCCCGCAAATAAATAGACATGGGCCTACCTACCAATATTATATGCTATTACAGCAGTGTAGCATGTCTGGTTCATTCTCCTCCTCTCCTCGTTTCATGCTGAACGTAGACGAAAGGAGGGCAGGTTGCAAGCTACAGACGGAGCGGTTGCTCGCGAGCTTGCCCTTCGTTCGCTATATACTCATCGCTTGAGCCCCAACCGCCATCAACTTCCCACACCCAGCACACGCGACGAGCGAGCGTCCCTGCTTGCTGATGGGATTGACTCATGGCGGATGCTGCTCCCTTTTCTGTGACCCAACACAACAACCAACCACCGATCCATCCGCGGCATGTATGTGTGTGCCACGGCAGTGTAGCAGCAGCAGGTTAGTAGCGGCAACATGATGGTGTGCGTGTGTGTGCTGCACGCGCCAGCCCCCCCAAAAAGTATAGTCTACGTACCAAGATACTGTACCGCAGCCGTAGTAGTCTATGCAAACTGCTCATCATCTGCGCGGTTAGGTTTGTTTGTGCAGTGAGTTCTACGTGTAGCGTAGAATTATTGGTGCACGCGACGGATGGGGAGGTCCTCAGGAAGGAGGAGTAGTGGGTGGTTGTGGTGTTGCATCAGCATCGCTGAGAGTATGTCGAGGATGGTAAAAAACCAGGAGTCTATGCTTTAGAGGGTAAAAATTTGCCGGTATGAGCATTACCGTGACCAGTGGAATAGATTGAGTGCCGTCCCTGCGTATGACATTCACATAAGTCGACGTGCGTTCGACTGTGCACCGGCTAATGCCCTATAATAGTCCCCCAACCTTTTTTTCCTTTTTCCTCTCTTTTTTCTCATTTTTTTTGTGCCCATCTCATTCCATCCAGTCATCATGAGGAGAGAGGGTTATTCCCATCTATCTATTATTATGTGGTGGCCCCCATCATTGCACCTCTTGGTCCTATGTAGTACCTCATGGGCACCCATGAGACGCCATTTTATCGTTTTTTTACGTGACCCAATGATATTGTTGTAGTCTGGCTCGAGGTGTATTTTTTTTACTGACTGACTGCTGCTGCTGCTGCTGCTGCTGCCGCCGTTCCTTCTTTCTGTCGCACATCATCATCATGCAAGCAAGCAGTCAATCAATCATCATGACGAGAAGAAGACTGACTGCTGCTGCTGCTGCTGCTGTGTGTGACGGATAATACGTACTATACATACATACCTATCCACATCCATCCTCTGCTGTTATTGCTATTATCATATTAATGCAATGTTTACCACCACACAACAACAACAACAAACAACACACACACGACGAACGAACGAACGCGATTGATTGATTAATTAATCGTTGTTTATTTCGTCTCCCTACAAAAAAATTGCTTCTCTTGGTTTCAGAGTAATTATTTATTTATTTTTTCCTGTGTGGAGATAAGATACCATGTGTCCTGCCGCCCGACCTCCCGCGTGTCGACCTACTCGGTCCGTCGGCATGCATGAAGGAGGTTACCAATCTGTTTGAAAGCGCTGGAGACGTCCTGCAGTCTCACGACTGCCATCCTGGACCGTTCAGGCCTGAATTATGTATCCCGCTTCCGGCTACCTTCGAATTTAGTTGCGAGAGCTGCCCCCCTCCACCGTCCACGGGCTGTCATAAGTGTGACTACCGTTTCGTCACTATTCCTTCAGTATGTCTTTATAGGCAATCGACAGTTCTGTTGTAGCATGCGTGGTCGAGTTATCGTGCCTGCCTCGCGTGCTGCTGCTGCGCACAACCGTTTCAGGTCCTTCCTGAGTTGTTGTGCGACGGCCCGAATCGCGGAGTCGTCCGAGCGTTTGATGATCCACACCTTGGCAGGAATAGAGGCGACCTTGGGGACCCCAGCCGGCAGGAAGAAACCGCGGTACTGCTGTTTCTTGATGACAGCATCGACGACAGCAGCGACGACAGCAGTTCGGACGAGGACTCCAACGCCGACAACTCCAAGACCGGAGGCAGCGGGGCTGAATGCGGAGTGCCGGTCGTCAGCTCCCAGGAAAGCTGCAGCAACGATGCGTCCGCTCTTCCCGCTCTTCCCGCAAAGAAGCGCAGGTAATGCTTGCCGTGTTCGAAACTTCTTTCCCTTTGCTTTCTTTTAGTTTCGGCGGTCGTCAACATAGTACGTGCGCGAGTTGGTTCGTTGTTTTTGCCTGTTCCTTCTTACCGTCTGTCGTTGGGTGCTGTAGATAGCCTTTTCCCTCCCCCTCCTGGTTTTTGTTCCCCTGTGTCTCCCTTTCTTGTGCTTTTGCGCCGCCTGTACATTTAACTTAGTCTTCTTGTTGTTCACCTTGTGCGAAATACAATTAACTCATTTACGCAACAATACTTCGAAGTATCTCCTCTTCTTTCTTCTCAACTGATACTCATACCCTTCGCCTCTTCTTTCGTTTTTTTCGTTTAGGCTGCGCTGAAGAGGCCGCAGCCTCTTCCGCAGGTGCTGCGGCTGCGGCCCCAGTCCCGACGACGTCAGACGTGGCCGTGCGCAGTTCCGACGTCTTCACCGCGTCGACTTCGGCCCTGGACGAGCCTTCGTCTACCGTTCATGACCCGGCTACGAGTGCTTCTTCTACGCCCGCTCGGGGGGCGATCGCGCGGGGGGCGGGTCGTGGTCGACCCCTCTCTTCTCCGCAAGCACCTGGAATAGATCCTGGTGACGCCGTCGTCACCAGGTCCAGGTCCAGGAGCAACTCAGGTGCGTTCACTGCTTTAGGCGAGGTTATTGCCTGTTATCGAGTTCGGTTTTGTGTCTGTCTGTATGGCTCAATGTATCATCTTCCTCTTTTTTGCTTCCTCCAGACAACTGCAGCACTTCGTCGTCCTTGACGCACTTCCTTTGGTTGGTTGCTCTTCTTCCTGCTCACTGTTCTTGTCTTTGGTCTGCTTTTACCATCATTGGTGTCTTGCGTCCAGTCCCCAATGCGTTATGTGTTCAAGTGTTGAGTACTTGGGTGGTCGTTATAGTTTTTTCTTGTTGGGATAGGTATTTTGTCATCGTCCCGCCTTACTCTCGCTGCCTCAACAAATATTGCTATTGCACAGCGTTTGTATTTGTATGCCATATCATCTTATTCTTTCCTCGCTACTTTATGCTCTGTCCCCGCCACTTCCTTTCCCACGACAGGACATGACACCCGGCCTCGCCGTCCTCCCACGGCGGACGACTCCAGCGAGGCTATCGCCGCTCCCTCTTCCCCTTCTTCTACCCGTCCTCCCGCCACTACCTCGCCTCGTCGTCCTGTCGGGCGCCCGCGGGGTCGGTCTGTTGGAGCCCAGGCCGCCGCCAGCCGTGCCGGAGCCGCAGCCGGAGACGTCCATCGCCGTCGCCCTGGACGCCCCCGCAAGGATGCCGCTTCCGCCCCTCCCTCTCCTGCTTCGGAGATCTCCTCGCGTCGCGGTCCGGGTCGTCCCCGCAAGGACACAGGTCGTCCCCGCAAGGACACAGGTCGTCCCCGCAAGGACACAGGTCGTCCCCGCAAGGACACCGGTCGTCCCGCTGCCCCGCCCGACGGCGGGGGCGGGGCAGCGGGTGGAGCAGCTTCTCAGCCTTCGACGCCCTCTTCTCCACGACCTTGGTCGGCATCTCCTCCTTCAACGACAGCACCGTCTACGTCTGCACCAGCGGCCCCCGTCACTCCTTCTGCGATTGCGACATCGGCTCGCCGTCCTGGTCGCCCTCGCAAGAGTCCTCCTGCTTCCAGGGAGCCAGCCCTCTTGGATCTGTCCGACCACAGGGGACATCGCCGATGACATCATCGACAGCGGCGTCGGCGCTCCACACGACTTCTCCGTGACCATCGGCAACCGCAGTGGCGCCAACATCAAGGAGAGCCTCTTCAACGAAGGCTGCGCATGGATGACGAAGCGTGCAGTTCGTGGCGTCACCAGCATGGAGCGCGGAGACATGAACGGAAACCTACACCTCCAGGGCATCTGGACCCTGGCCCTGAAGAAGGACTTCGGTGACAGCAAGAAGGAGGAGGCGGCCTTGAGGAGGAAGCTTCGGGTGGACTGCGGGTGGACTGCGGCGGACAAGGTGAAGATCACCATCAAGCGCCTCATCAAGCAACAGACATTCAGCGGTGAGTTCTTCTCTTCGAGACTTCTGTAGAGCTTTAATGTCCGTCTGTATTTTTAGGCATCTCATTTTCAAGTGGAGACACGTCTTCTGTAGCTCCTTTATGTTCGTTGTTTGATGTGTTGTCTGTCGTCCGTGGCCCTGCTTTCCGACGGTGTGTTTCGGTGCCCTGTATCTGTGAATAAAGTCTACCCATCCGTCTCTGTTGCCTACTGTTCCTTGCGTTCATCGCCCAAGTACGCTTCTTCCTTCTCTCGTCAGCGTTTGTTTTTGGTTCTTTGCCCTTTACTGCTTCCACAGATAGGTTTCGTCTTGCCTGTTGCTCGTCTTTCTCTCTTTTCCTCTTGCATACCCTCTCCATTTTTTTGTTTATGTTCTCCACATGCGTACCCCCTCGACATTTTCTTATTCTATCATACCCCATGTACGTTTCGTCCTTTCCTTCCTGGACTTTTTTCTGGTTGCGTTTTGTTGCTTCGACGGTTACATTATTTCATCTTGCCGGTGGCTAATCCTTCTCTTTTCTTCCCTTGCGTTTCCCCTCCCACAATTCGTATGTCTTTATTCGTTGAAGGGATGGTCGGGGACTGCTCGAAGGACGAAGGACGATCACACTTCAAGACGGTCACCAAGGGCGTGTCGCGGACCGAGGTCAATATCGCCCTCACCGAGTACCGCACCCTCCAGCGATCCGTCGTCTCCGAGCTTCGAACCGAGATCGGGAAGAAGAACTTCTGGGGTGTCCTTCGGCGCTTCAAGCAGGAGCACTTGCGCGGGATCTCCGTCTCACCGGTGCAGCTGATCTCGTGGTACATCAACGACGGGGAGGGGATGCCCAGCCACACGTGGATCTGCCCGACCAGCGCATTCGCTATGGAGGCCGCGCGCGCCGATGCCTACTTCACGGCGCTGATGTCCCCATCGCTCTTTACGCGCAAGGACGCCTACTTGCTCTTCTTCTCCGGCGGGCAGGGCGGGCGCGTGAGCGGTCCTTCGAGAAGTGGGACTACCAGGACCGCGAGTTCTCCGAGATGACGGTCGACCAGGCGAAGGTGTGCTCCCACGACCGCCTGGAGCTGGAGGGAGCCATGGACATCGCCCGCGAGCGCATCATGCGCGACATTGCGGAGTCTCATCGCGCCCCGGCAGGGGTCGTCAACTTCCCCGTGGACGCAGACTCCGCCGCCGGCTCCGACTCCGACGTCGCCGCCGCCCCGCCGCCGCCTCCCGCTCGTCGTCAGTGGGACCGCATCGGCCGTACTGCGGCGGACACGTCGTCGGCATCGGAGGACCTGCAGCTCATTGTCTGCCCCAAGTGTGTGGAGCCAGGGTGCACCAAGGCCGGCAACATCGCGATGGTCGCGTGCAACCTGTGCGACGGGGACCTCCACCGATCGTGCGGAGTGCGCGGGGGTGAGGAGGACGCGGACGCCGACGTCGTGGAGTTTCAACGCATCCGGTGCTCCCCCTGCTCCACGACTTCCCATGGGAAGAGGAAGTCTCGCGCTAGCTTGTACTGATTTCTGTTTGGGGACCTTTCCGTAGATCTGTGTCATGTCCAACTTCTCGTTGCGTAGTGCCGCTGCTTTACTGTCTTGTTTTGTTTGCTGTGAACGTCTCCCACTCGCCTGTAGCGTATCAGTTCCTCGTACCGTCTGGCGGGTATGACCCGCGCCGTCCCGTTCCGGTTCTCGTCGTGATTTTTCGTTTCGTGATCGTTTTCTTATTAGTAGCTTTCGGGTACGCACGTTGTAGGTTTCGTACGCGTACCACTGCACTTTTCCCGTAGATTCATTCACTGCGCAGTAGATTTACATCTCCGCGGTCTTCCCGTCATTTAGCCAGTCTAATTTCGAGTCGTGCTCGTATTCGTCGTGTGTTTTTCATGTTATTTGTATAGTCTTAGCGGAATTATTTTTTACGGTTTCCCGTACTTTGGCCAGTGTACCTCTGATCCATGGTGGTACCATCCTGCCCTATTTTAGGTCTCCCGTCGCTATTTTGTGTTCCGTGCATATTAAGAATTAGGGGTTAACATCCGTTTCTCGCGGTTGTGTTCCGTCCTTCCGGATGGATATTCGTCATCCGCGATCATGATTTGCCGCGTTCCGTGGCCAGGTCACCCATTTGGATTTTTCGTGCCAACTTCCTCCCTCGATCTGGGTTTTGGGATCCTTGCGTGACTGTTATTAGGATTCAGATGTGTAGACGGAACATAGAAGAGCTTGGTTCCTTCTAGAAGGCGCGGAGAGATGTAACTCGCCACGGAAGGATAAAAAGCAGGGGACAGGATCTAGTAGCCCCTGCTTGTGCCGGAATTGACGGAATGGCATCGACGTCGCTAACTCGCGACACGGAACCTGCGTCCCCAAAATCTCTCCCTCTTCAATTCTTCTCTTGGGGGCCCCGCAATATATCCCTGTTTAATTAATTAAGGGAAATAGACACAAGTGGGTATACCCACCCCTTTCTCGGACAAAAGTGGGTACTCGAAAATCCAGCGCGCGCGCACTCCATAGGCGACCCCCAAACGACTCAAAACCCCATTCTGACACCTGGTCGACACAGCCAGGGACCATACACAGCACGGGCATTGATTTTTTCCCACTTTTAGGCACACCTTTGGCCCTAATACCGCCGATGCGCGCAAGGCCTCACCAGAGTGCCCACTTATGTCCGACATCGCGGTGGGTATACCCACCGGCGTCAACTAATTTTTCATGTACCCACTTGTGTCTGTATTTTGACCCACTTTTGTCCAAATTGTACCCACTTTTGTCCACTTACGAACGGCGAAAATCGAGCGGAAATCGACCTCCACGTCACCGCACGGCAGAACATCGAGTAGACTCGGAACGTCTCATAACCTCCCAAACCGTATCCATGGCATATTTC